>DWPA01001835.1:0-17282 GCA_018251375.1 Calpodes ethlius
CGGGTCATGGGTGTTAGTGACGTGTTGTGTTGTCCATGTCGCCCGCGACACAGGGGATCCTACTGCTGGGGTGTGAGTGTGTTAGCGTTTATTTATTATTATTTAATGTTATTCTTTATTTAATGATTTATACATAATGTATAGCGGAAGAAATTTTGTTCCAATTTTGTATTTTGACGCCTCTTTTTGATCTCTAAAGAAACTATTTTCAAAAATAATTATTGTGTACATATGTAATCATTATTACAATTATGAATTGAATATTTTCAACATTCATCGTTAAAAAAAAAACTTTGGAGTAGAAAAACTTAGAAATATACTTACGTGAGCTATGAAACGTATTCATTTGTTTATTTGACGAACGAAGCGAGAGGGGAGGGGGGGTATTTTATATTAAACATGTCGGTTGTAATATTCACAAGCTTATATTTAAATATTACGCTTAAAACTGTATTTTATTAATTAAATATTACGATTTGAATTCTCATCCGTCGTTTATGATTTAATATTAATTAATTTATTATAACAATATTGATATTTAACGTAGTAAAGGATTAAAGTATTTAAATATATTTTTAGGTGTTAAAAAGAAAAAAATATATTGCGATGTAAATGGATTTTTTTAGTTTACTCTTAAATAATATTCCGGTTTGAAAAAATATTCTAAAAATTATTATTCTCGTTTTGTAAATGTTGAAATTATGGTGCAATCGCAATAATATACGCTGAGGAAGTAATTATGTTATTTTAATACGTGTATTCCGTGATATTGAATGTTAATATTGTATTTCTGTCTCTAGGAGTAAGTTTACAATTGAAACGTTCCATCTCTGTCAGAGTATTTTTACAGATATGATGTTGAAGTCTAAATCATTTAACTCAAACAAAATTAGCAGTGTAGAATTTAATAGAGTTTCTGAATGTAAAAATGTTCTTTGTCAAACCATACATTTAAAATACCTATGCAAAGATTGCGGCGTACATGAAAAAAAATTAAACCGCGTGATCGAATTCCGACCATTAAAAAAAAACACTCGAATTCAAAATAATTTATCCATATAGGCATCACTGATACATTTAAGCACTTATGTTTTTTATTATATATATCTCTCTCGTTCTCTGTCTGTCTCTCTCTAACTAATGAATCTATACAGCAGTAAGAGGAAACGGTTGAAACAACTAACTACTTCCGCAGCCTGTAGTATAGAGTAGTTTAAACTAGTTGTAATTGTAAGTTTACTAAACTATTTCTATTCTGTAGTCATAAATATTGTACTATTAGTGTAAGAAGACCATTTAGTATGTGATTAAATGATGGGCAGCTTCTTCTGGTAACTAGATTAGTTGAAATAAATAATAGCAATTAAATCTTTTATGGCATTACTCTGTGGAAATACATTTATTTTTTGGTTTTAATCTACTTTGCAATAATTTGCTATTATAATGTATGATGGTATATACTTGTAGTACACGTGGCGCGAAAGCAAAGAAGCGTATTATCACCGTACGTTTTGATGGTGGATCGTTCAAAAGGAGGTTTAAGTGTCAGCGCCGGCTGATAGAATGGCGGCGAAGAGCAGTTTGATACAGGCCATGGGGCGGTCGCGTGGTGGCTATTTGAGATATAAGTAATCGTGTATATTCGCTCTTCAAGACGCCTATCGCTATTTTAATATCGTTTTTGCAATTAAAGTAGTATTTTTAAGCACTTTAGGTTGAACTTAACTTGTGCCGATTCGTCACCACTCTGTCGCTCGGCGTTGATCCTAATACGAACTTATACTTATAATTAATTAATATTTCTTTGCTATTAACTGTATTTATTAGTGATATAATGTCATTTACAATCCTGCAGTATGTAGTAACATGCATGGTGCCAGGCATGAGCGAGCCTACAGGGAGATATCAATAAAGCGTTATTGTCTGTCTGTCCGTCGATCTGTCTGTTTGTTTCGGTTAATTTCAGAAACGGCTTCACCGATTTGTTCGCGGTTTTTAATTCTGTATCATAAACTTGAGATAATATTTAATGTTTGCTTTGATTCAGTCGATTAATAAATAAAAAATAAGTCAGTTTCAGGTACCCTATATACATTTATTTTGTGTATTTTTATAACTGATTTCTATACTAGTATGCTGGATAGACTAGAATATAAAATGACAGCTATTTTTTATGCCGATTCAGTTTGACAGTTTATAATTCTAACTCTTCATTAGTTCAATAGATGCTTAATACTAATCAAATAGCAATCAGCTCCGAAACAGCCACCGTCACTGCGCACTCAGTCCAGCGTATTAGTATTAGGAACCCGATACAGCAAGCGGACGAAGCGCCTTGTGTTGTATACTGAGCGCAGCGGGGGTTAATATAATAAATTCTATAGAGCGTCGTACATTATTGTCTCACAGCGGCCGACAACCGTGCGTTTTGTCCGCTTACTGTATCATTTGCCTTATCAGCGTTCTTGATATTAAGGCATAGGTTTCACGAAGCGAAGCGAAAATGGTCACTATTTAAGATCCCAATCGCCTACTCTATGACGTCACGGTCCAAAACATTTGTGCAGATGTGACGTTGCCCTTAAAGCTTCTGTTGTTCATTATAATTGTATCTGTATATATTGAATACTGTCAATACACTAGCGGCTGACGCACGCCACTTTAGCTCCTATGCTAAAGCGATTTGGTCGAATTTGCGTTGGTTAAGCGTTTCAGTGTATCGGTTACTTATTTAGGTACTTACTGTAAAGTTATTATGTAATTTTATTATAAATAAATGCTTGTTTAAAGATATGATGTTTTATTTATTAATCAACGTAAGTAAGAGACAATATAATTTAATTTTTTACCTCTCGAAAATTACAAAATTTTGGTGGCAGAGATTGATGGGGTAAAATTTGAAATTTACATTTGAAACCTACTAAATCGCAATGGATTCCTAAATCCTTCGATTAAGATATTTCCCGCTTTACAAGGGGAGGGGGAGAAGGAACCTTAAAAGGATTAATTCTAGGTAACATTTTCAATTCATAGTTTTCTATAACCAAGGACATAGGGAACTTATAAGGGGTCCATATTGGCTAAGGAATCCTAAAAACCGCATACAAAAACTTCATTATAAACTTGACTGATACTGTCACTTGATTTATCATTCTACAGACTACTGTCAAACGTCTATGTGACGCTGTCAGTGTCTGTCACTCCTGTCAGTGAATAATTTAACAACATAATAACACGTCATGCTCATTAATAAATTTATAATATCGGTTAACGAAGATTAAGGAAAATGAGAAATTAATCGAATCTAGTAAGGTGTGATTTAACAAACTTAAATAAAATTTTATATTGAATTTGATTCAGGAAGCTTGAGATTTATTGTACATTTTACAACTATTTCGCAATATTAACAGGAAACAAGCCGATATCAATATTGTTCGAGGCCGTTCTGGAATTGGAATCTCCTATCAGTATAATGGGTGAATACGAGTACTACGGAGGCGAAGACGTATTAATTGAGGAGGAGGAATCACCTTACGCGCAAGAACCTGCGCCCTCAACGTGGTCTTACGAAATGTTAAATCCGATGATATATATTAACTTTTGTAAGTAAATTTATTTTTAACATAGAAATTAATCATTTTATCTAATTAAGCTGTGAGCTTGAGAGCCGTCAGCTTAGGAAGTCCTCTTTTGAATTCTAGAACTTTAAAACTTAGGTATTTTAATATGATCAAGCTTCAAATTTATGTTTGAGTGGGCACAAGTTAGAGAATTGTTTGCACAATAATATATTTATCATAATGTTATTAAGTGACAATTTATACTAAGTCTTAATAGCACCATGTGAAATAATAATAATAAATGATTTAGATATGCCATTTGTAGTCATGGGTGTACTGCATAGTAGCTGAAAAACTAGTACTAAAGCACCATTATGGCCAAGATGTGATATTTTCTTGGTCAATTGGTCTGGTTTTCATAATAATCTGAGTATTCTTTTGGTGCATTATCACTGCAAAATTAGGGTATGTTTATTCAGCTTATATTTATGTCAAATACTAATATAATGCAAGTTATAATCAAATTTCAAAACAAATATGTAGAAGACATCAATTTCAGTATAAAGGTAATGCTGTCACAATATACCTTTGCTCTTCCTGCATTTAGATAGGACAATTAGGAAACCATTGTTCTAGTTTTATGCAGATAATCTTTAAATCACTCTCCTGTAATATGTCCTTTTGATGTTTTAGTATTATTGACTTTTCAGTTACAATATGCTTTTTAATGTATACCTAGTTTGGTCCATGAAAACTCTTATTTATTATGCTTTTGCATCCCTTGGGCAAAAAAGACCGATTTGCCTTTCCCTGGCTTAGAGAGTGTGATTGAATTACAGTCAAGCATTGACAAATCACTGGTCACTGCTATTTTATTGATCAATTCCATGTCTCCTACAGTGCTGGAGTTCCTAGAGAGGTATGGCTGGTTGGTGCTGTTCGGGAGTATAGTGGCTGTGTACATTGGCAGCAAGCTCTATAAGTATTACGAGCAGCTCAGACAGGCGAAGGAAGATGCAGAATATCACAAAGGTAATATTAGTGTTATTTATTGGTGTGAAAGATCCATTGAGTATTTTGTAGTGTACAATTGACCTTGCAGAAATATTGACAGTCATTTGAACTGATAAGCAAAGCACTAACCTCTGAAATTCAAGAACAATACTTACCTCAGTAATGCAGCTTGCAATGCGAAGAGCATTATTTCTCAGTGCATTTGTTGTGACAAACCATTATATTATTCGATGAAAATGTGGATTAATATAATGTTTTATTCAGCTAAGGACCTGATTAGTAACAAGCAGCTGTTACATTAAAATCAAAATACCCACATTAATTATTAATGAACAAATTGGGCACTTAATTATGTCTATATGTCACATTCATTTCATGAACAGCACTCAAGTATCACTGACACAAGCATGTATAGAAATTTTTCAGCCCTGTGATTGGTTCATTTGAGACGGCTTATTTCCGAGTTCCTTGAAGAATTCCAAAGACAAGACAGAGTAATAGGAATACAGAGTAATCAATGATTTTATACTGTTAAGCCATGTAGCACTATGCATTCCATAAAATGGTTCAGTATCTATTTTTAACACATGCATTGTAGTAGAATTCACTCAAGGATTGTTTAAGTAATGGTTTGAATGACTATTGTATCATAGAGCTAACATATAGGCCATCACTGTGAGACCTCATAGTATTGTTTATGAATATGAGAGTACAACTGCTCGGATTCAATATGTGGAAAGTGTAATGAGTTGTAAGGCCGTGGGTATATATCATTATATTTTTTCTAGATCCTGATAAAAATCTGGCGAGGATGGAGGCCATCCAGCGAGCCCGCGAGGCTCAGCAGCGCAAGCTGGAGCAGGCGTCGCAGAGAGCCCGCGAGGAGCAGCAAGAGGTGAATTATATCTTGTGTGTTGTGTGCGATTGTGATAGAACACTTGTTTGTCATAGAATTGACTGTCGCCCAAGGACATTAGTAATATGTAAGGCATCACCGAGAGGACAGAAATATTTTACAGACGATTTTACTTGGCTGGCAGAAGGAGTATAAGATGTCTTCGAACCAGATAGACTGACAACTTGAAGTAGACTCATGTATGGTCTGAGTGGTACAAATAAGAGGAAAACTATGTCCAGAAGTGGACTTGCAAAAGTTGCGAGTGGATAAAGGAGGGAATAGCCTTCAGAGGTCTGGTTCGAGCTGGTGTTCAGCAGGGTGCCAGGGAAGGTTGGCATTAGCTCAAGATGGTTGACGTGTCTTGCTTTTGAATTTATTGTCTTGAATTTTTAATCACATTCAAAACTCGAGCGATACACAATGAAGGGATTTTAATTTTAAGTTTATGTCATTGTACCATATATCAAGGATACAAGCGGAGAAAAGTTTGAAATCTATAAGTCTTGAATTGAAAACCCATGAAGTGACATGTGTGTGTGTGTCGCAGCGCGAGGAGCGGAAGCGCGCGGAGGCGCTGGAGCGGCTGCAGAAGTACGGGTCGGCCGCGGGCCAGCGGCTCGGCGCCGCCGACGACGGTCAGTGCCCTTATAATTCTTAGAATTAATTAATTTATTCACACACACACACACACACAGACACACGCTTACAGTCACCACCAAACGTATGTTAGTAACAAATATAAATTGTAGGTTAAAAAGTGAAATATAATATTCTAATTCAACAATAAGCAGTTTATATAATATAATCTAAACTACAATACAATTGTGAAGTGCTATTAAGATATTTCGACAAAAAAGGCTCGCCCTGTCCGAGAGACGTCATGCCTGGGCAGCGGCCGAGCGTCTACTGAGTTGCGTTCGGAACATGTATACATATATATAAGCGATGTAGGAAACTTTGATACCGTGATTTAGGTCGGCGTGACGTCACTGTATGACGTGTAGTGGGATGTGCGACGCCGCCACAATACCGTACAAGATTTTCTGTACGTTTTAAATTGTGATTTTGAAATATTCCACTGCATTATCAACCATATTACCTTTCAGTAAAGCTTATTCCTTAGGTGTATATATTATTATCTTTTCCAGACAATATGCCGTTGAGCCGCGGCCCCTCCACGTCGTCGTACCGCCCGCCCAAGCGCTCCAAGTGCGGCGGCGGGGGCTGCGGCCGGTAGCCCGCTCGAGCCTTCGGATTTCGTCTACTTAAAATTTATAACATGGAATGGGGTCGTCGGAGTTGCACGTTGCGACCAGTAGCTTTTTTGTTGACTGTACCCGATACATACTAATATAATAAATAACACGCGCTTGTTTCTAATTATTTTTATCCTTGGGTAACTTAAGCATTTAATTATAGTATAGTTAGGGAGCTCGCATTCGATCGATCAATTATGATAGGTTATTGATGATAGAGTCTATTCCCAATATTCTATCTACCAATTATCTTTGAATCAGTTGTCTTCGAACTGTCGAAGTCATTGTGGTTTTTATTTATTTACCTCCTAATCCAGATTATGGATAGATGGATTATTGACAACGGTTGTAGAAAGTCGATGGATTAATTTATCGATTTAATTTATTGTCGATATAAATTCAAATTCCAAATCGTTTATTTATAAAGCTATCACATATTTACATACAGTCTACATATACATGTATCTACACTCAATCAGTTGTAGAACGGATCGGTCGACGTCGATCAAGTTACGACCGATCGACTGCCTCGAGTTTAATTGCTAGATTAAACATTTTCTGATGATGATATGCATAACAATCAATAGTATCAATAATGTTGGTCTTAAACTACTATTTATTAAAATTTTCATATGATACGGGTACTCACGATATATATTTTCTACGCCGATATATCGACCCAGTTGCTTGGACTGTGGTCACGAATAAATTGCGCTGACAGAAAAACTTAGCGTTTAATTTAGAGTTTAGCTGTGTACACGTAATTGGATCGAATTATCGTTGTACAAAATACATATCGTGAGTACCCGTAGTATAATAAAATGTATACTTGCAAGTTTTAGTCATCTATGTTGTAGGACTCTATTATAGTTTGCCCGGGGTGGTACCACCACCTCCTATTCGAGCCGCGTAAAAAATACGTATTGTCGTATATTAAGCATTCCGGTAAAGAGAGCTCTAGGTAGTTTACATTTATAAAAGAGGCGATTATCTGGCCTCAGTGTTGTCAACATATCTGTGACCAATTGAGAGAAGGACAAATTACTAATTATAACTAATACATACTTATGAAAGAAAACATCGCGGGGAAACCTGCATACTCAAGAGTTCGCCATAATGTTGTCAAATGTGTGTGAAATCTACCAATTCGCACTTGGCTAACGTGGATGACGGCCTGTACCCCTCACATAGTGAGAGGAGACCCGAGCACAACGGTGGGACAGTTATGGGTTGTGATGAACTAATTCTTACAGAACTAACTTATACCAACAATTCTAACATTCTCAGTCCTAAAACTAACGAATAATAACAAACTGAAATTGTTATTAAGTTTAAGTTCCTCCTACAATCCTATTCGAGGTTCGTCACAGATGTCCATGAGCAGGGGATGATGGCACTGCAAGCTCGTTTGATATCCTTATCCCATATAAAAAAAATGTAAACTGCAATCCACTATAAACAATAGTTTAAGTCCCTTAATTTCTACATATTATGTGTATAAATATATGACGAAAACTTTTAATATTACTTCATCTATGAAATTTGTGTATCCGAGGCAAAAAGAAACACATTAAATTAAAAATCTTTACTACATCATCTCTCAGCATCATGACATGCTATTAATCAATCTATCAGATTAAGTCCAAATAAATCTATACTAATATGATTTTTAAGCTCGTATGTAGGAGATATTATGTGAAACTATCTGTAAAACAACGACACGACCACAACAAAACAACTGTGTAAACAATAAACCAATCGAACATAAAGTTACAATATTGTTACACGCGCGGCGCTAGTGTACATGTGGCAGGGCGCGCCACTCGCCAGTGATTCGCGAACATGTCGGCACAGGCTGGAGGCCCCACGTGCCGGGGTTCCCACGGGCCGCGGGGGCCCCGACCTCCACTAGGTTGACGTTTTTTATCTGTTAACTATTTGGACGGCAAGCTTTTGAGTGTCGTTCGCAAAAGTTCACGTGTAGTGGGTTAAGTCGTGTATCTATCGAAGAGCTTTTGTTTTAATGAATTAGTAACGCCATAAATTTATACGAGATATTTATATTTAAACGGTTTTTTTTTAATTTGACAGATATTTTTTACTTACAAACCGCGTAAACTGTAAAATTAAACAAACACTAATACTTATTTCTATAGTCAAGCTGTAATTGTTGCAACTCAAGTTATTCTAATTCGTATAGACAAGTTATATCCATACGGTACACGTGTAAATGTTAATCCAAGTTTATTTCATTTCAGTAAATTTTCAGTGAATCACATTCTAATCGGTTAATCCATTTCTGAGATTAGCCGACCAAACAATCAGTAGGCTAGGATTTTTATTATATAAATGTTAAACATAACTATGTTAAACTTGGTTTTTAACGGTCTCATTCATTAACACCAATAACCCATTATTACTAAAATTTTCTAGTAACTGAGGATGCCTAGAGGATCCTGTACTAGCTGCTACAGTATGCATTGATGTCATAGTAAACCCACTTATTTGCTCTCTTAAAGCTCAGTATGCACCAGAGATTTTCAAGCTAAGCAATATATGAGCAAAAAAAACCCTATTAAAATTCATCATTATTACTAGCCATAACGGTCCCACTGCTATTCAAAGGTCCCCTCTCACAATATAAGGATTACAAGCAATAATCAACCACGTTTAAGAAAATTACGTTGTGTAAGGGTTGGTGAATTTTACCGCGCGCACCGACTCGATACCGCTCACTGCTCTGGAGGATATTCAGCCTAAAGCAACCTTCCCATGATTGCTTAACGTGTTCGATCGTGATTACCGCTTCCAACCCGCTTATTAGTCTACAACTTCACCTTCACAACGACATGATCATCTACATTCAAAATTAACGATTACGCGTAGGTGAAGCTTGTACACGAAGATAAGACCCGAACAAGTGATTCATTGTCTCTCCCACAATTTAATTAATAACTTTTTTATGGCTGCTTCATTAATTTATCACAATAGAGGCAATTATGTAGGAGTCTGCAGTTGCGAGGTTATTTATTATATACTATAAAAAATATTCAAAAATTAAATACTTATAGTCGAAGGAATAATTTAGATCGATTCATTGATCTAAATTATAGTTAAATTGGTTGTTAAGGATTTTGCCCGTGTGAAGAAGATATAAACGCCAATATGGCCAAAAAAACATTCAATTAAAAAAAAAAGTCCACATGTGACCATAAGTAGCAAATTTTTTTGACATTTTCCTATTCCAGGTGTTACGTAAAGCCGTAAATCCAGATAGTTGGCTTCAAGGCTGCCTTTCAGTCTGAAATATGTTGTAAAATGTATGATTGTAAATCTAAATAAATATTAAATAATATCAAATCAACAGGATGGATCAATGAAAAACAATTGAAAATCAAGTGTCCTATTGGTGGGTCTGACACACATTCTCTGCATCCCTGGTTGAAAAGTATCCTTAAAACCCATTGACGGTTTGACAACTTCCGTAATTTGTATTTGTCTTCATCAATCTGCACAGGAGACCGGAAATACGTAGAATAGTTACGGATTATGATGATATGAGGAAAAAGAAATTCCCACGTGAAAGAAATCTTATGAAACAGCATTGTCAATGTCGAATTAAATTCGGCGCTCGTTTGCGGCGCCCGAATAGGTAATGAATAAAAATATCTCGTTAGCAGAGGTCGTGCGGTGCATGATATTACTGAAATATACCGCTAGTTATATCTGTACGACGATTTGTATTGTAACATCTTGATGGTAGCCCTGCTATTAACTTCCCGTGAAGCCACCCTGGCTGGCCACCACCAGGTATTACTGACCTATTTTAGGGCATTGGTCAAGTCACTGCGAGTAATGATTTGACTATTTTCAGTATTTTTTTGTACATCATTTGCTGAACGATTATATGATAACGAACTGGATGTAGATGTCTATATAATTAAATGTATGACGTATGCAATTATATTTAAATAGTAAAGAAATTGCATTATAATTACGTCTAATATTTTCTTTGTACAAAATTAAGGAAATACCAAGGAAAGCCAGTCTTTTGAAGCATAAAACTTGATATTTAATTAATTATAATAGTTATAATAATTATAATAGTATAATTAATTATAATAGTGAAAAACAGGCTTTTATAGTGTTAGATCTTTAGTATGTGTACCATCATTGAGGAGTTCTCTCGTCTGGAGTGAATTATCCATTGAAATATCAGGTTATACTTATCATAAAGATACATCATCATCAGAATTTAAACAGTCTGTCAAAGTTCGACTTTATGCTAAGAGGAGGCTAGTTCTAATTTAGCTTGCAATGATTTGACCCTAACAAACATACTGAGATATTAACAAACAAACATTGCAAGTTCAATAGAAGCTTTAAAAAAAACTTACGATGGTGTTAGTAGATAACATCTAACACCATATTTTGTATCATTTGTTTTAATGAAACAGCATTAGATATAGGTATATGTATGTACAGTTAAACAAACTTTTTATTCTTTGCATACCACAGAGCTTATAGAAAAATTAAAGAAACACGCACTACAAAACAACAGGGCGCACGGCATTGCGGTACTAGTTATTTCCCCTACTAATATTATAAATGTGAAAGTTTATGAAGATGTTTGAACTTTTGTTTGTCTATCACGCGCTGGGTATTGTATGGATTGAGATAAAACTTAGTACCCAGGAAGAAGGCTCAGGACCAGTCTGAGTGGCGCAAATTAGGGGAGGCTTATGTCCAGCAGTGGACCTTTAAAGGCTGATAGATACATATGTCCATGTCCACGATTTGGACAAAGGTTATAACTTTATCGTTTAAACGTTTCCTGAGGATGATTTAGACGTTTTAGACATTGTTTTTGGCTAAACAAAACATCAGGGGTTAGACAAAGTTTAGTGAAACTTAGCAATAAGAAAGACCATGCCCTTTCATAATCATTACAACATAATCTTTCAATTAACTTTCCCTGGGATGAATCCGACTAGTCAAATAGTAAAAGAAATGTTTCACGAAGTTCCTCTTTTACGGACGAAGTTCCAGAAGGAACCCAGTATGAAATAACAATTTAACTTCAATATCAATACTTTAACTAACCTAAAACTATATAAAAGTAATAAAACTTCTACCTGGTACCATGCAGCTTACATTTACAGCTCTGGCATTTACACCGAACGAAATATTACAGTGTCTACCTGTTAATTTAATTATAAAACGGCATTCACTCAATGAAACGACAAATCATATATCAGATCAGAGCCGAGCGTTTACACGGAACCGTTGCCGATATGTTTGTAAATGAGGCCACCCTATCCAGCTCGCAAATCGATCAGCATTCGTATAAATATCGAACACGGCTAATAAATTGCGCTAGGACACTCCGTACATTTTACTAGGGCGGCCAGCTTCCATGTTAAAAAAATAGGATTTATTTATGTGGTTTTTTTACACACTTATTTAACTCACTCCGTCTGCGTTTTTTTAGATTTATGTTTATCTGGGTGGAATTTGGTAATCGATATTTGAACCATTTCTTGATATTCAATCAAGCTAAAATTTTGCATACTAACTTATTTCCCATGATAGTACAATAATTTGGAATCGTCGACCTGATTTGATTATGGAGCTAAAAGGTAACCATAGGAACTCCAGAATTAAACGACACAACTCCATAGAGTGTGGGCTCGTTTGATTAGTATTGACGAGTACTTTCATCCTACATAACTTCCTACATACGTAACCAATATCTAATTGTCTAAATAAGTGTGTTTCTTCTATTTTTAAACTGTAATTATTTTAATTAGAATTATGCATCCATCCATCGGGTTCCGACGCAGGTGTGAATGTGACATACGACACGAAACCGCACTGGAGCAGCGTGGTGCAGTATCCTCCAGGCTTCCACAACAAGAGAGACCCGTGACCTTTAGTAGGCCACTAATGGTTTGAAGCCAAATGGGTTTATCTTGGATTCTTGGTCAAGCCTTCCTTTCTAAGCTCACCACACGGTCATAAAGCCATAAAGTCGACTAGGACAATTCCTTACAAATATTTAGGTACATGTTTATAATTTTAAAATCACCCATGAATATTTTAATGGAATTATCCGAGGTGAGATTTGATTGTTCATACCCGATCAAGTCCAATTCGGGGCGCCGAGGAATATTCAGGATTAACACCACGCCGGGAGCAATAAAGCATGCGGTAAGAGATCAAAATGATTCTATAAATAAATATTAAAGGGATTCGCCCACTCAAATCCCAACTGTTTGATACTAACAAGTCGGGAATAATCTGTTACTCCGTAATACTCTCATCCACACATAAAACAGCTTTAGACAAAATCCTTTTACATGCAACGATGTGTTACTAACCTTATTTTCAATAACGTAAGGGTGGTTGAGGAGATTAATTTAATAGGAGTACCAGCGAGAGACGCTAGCAAATTTGATGCTAGTAACGCCATCTAGTAGCGAATAGGTGAACTAATCATATGTTCATTTGTGATTAATACGATTATAAAAAATATTATTAAAAGTTTCAAACCCATGATACGAGTAATTAAATTAAGGTATTGGTTGTGTATTTTAAAGTATCAAAAAATAATAAAATATGATATATCTAACCTAGAATTAAAATAGAAAAAAATGTTTTTTGTCTATGGCGGAAATGTAAAGTAACGAAAGCTAGGAAATACTGTTTTATTGAAAAAAATAAACTTCATTACCATTTATTTATTAAATCTTTATTTAAAGACAATGTATACAATCCTAAAAAAATATATTTTGATGTTTTAATGGAATAGGAATTCATCAATGACAAAGAGGTTCAACTAAACAGTTATACAATTTATTGCATCAATATTGACCATAAGGTGTGTTTCTCATAATTTTTTTATACTTACGTTATAAAGAACCAGAATAATCAATTTTCAACATTAAACGACTTCAAAATGAGGTAATAAAATGAGAATCATCAAAAATGTAACCGTTTTAATCACGAAAATACAATTTTACAAAAGCTTCAAAATAAAAACAGATATGTTTTTTTGTAAATAAGAATCATACACAGCAAATTCATCTTCCAAACTTCATAGCAACGAATAAAGAGAATATTTTTTGCTGGCAATCTCATATTATTGTCTGTCTGAGATTATCTTACGTCTGGGCTTAGTTCAATTATGCCGAACACTCCTGATGAGCTCACTTATCCCATAAATAGCGCAGGATCGACAAGCTTGCACCGAAATAACTTGTTCGTATTTGTAAATGGCCCGATGCCGTTGTGATTTCATTTTGTATCGTTCAGAACTGACTTTTAAGAACAGACTATATACCAAATTATTGGAAGTTAAAAAGGTAAAAGATAAAGCAATTTTTATTGAACCTCTTTTATTACTGAAATTCCTTTTGAAATTAAATAAGAATGACAGATTACAATTTGATAACATTATCTTTGAAAAAAGATTAAATTACCAATTATTAATCTATATTTCAAAATTAATCTACCTATTTCATTAATGTCATTGTACCTACGTCGCACGCAACAGCATTTTTTTGTTCTGTTACATTAAAGTTCCATGTTTGAATTGCGCGCCGATTTATTTAAGGCGCCATAAAATTAAAAAGTTAACATGTAATCAAAGTATTTTACACAACAGCCAATTAAGAGCTCTCGTGAATTTCACAGGCCAATATAGAATTCTTGTACATTTTGACAATTTAATCTTTTAAATGATAATTTATGATCATTTGAGTATTCCTAAAAATAGATTATATTATTATTGTATAAAGATTATGTAAATGTTTTATTCTCTTAATTTCACGCGCACAGGTTAATCTTGTGCTGAAACATTAAAATGTCACTTCATCGACGTATATCTTGACGGACAGTTTATTTTTTTTAAAACAATATAATAATTATTATAGCACCGAAAACAGAGACCTCCCACATTCACAGGCCATTAGAACATAAATGCAAGCTGGAACGAGTCGAATCCCCGGAAAGATACCACGAAGCATCTGGGGTCAAATGCAATCTAGAGGTCATCCCACAGACCGCATATGCTGGTTTAATGCACAAAATTCTCCCATAACCCGGTTGTTCCCCCAAAATGGAAAGTAGGATTTTTTAACGTCCAGTATTAGAAACATCATTCAAAATCATGTTTTTATTCTAAATAGCTCCGCTTTACTTGCCACATTTGATATATAACATGAACAGGACATATTGCATTAACAACCAAGTCATGGATTATTGTAGAATAAAAAATTGCTCAAACATTGTCAAATCATGCAAGAATGTCTCTCACAACGCCACTTTCGCAATTTGCTATCCCCGTGTCAACTTTCCAAGATTATTTTTATAATACATGTACGAACGTAAATTTAACGTATGCTCCAAGTTTGTCTACAAACGAATGCTTGTTTCCATTGTTGCCAACATTGAAAATCGAAAATCAGAAAAGCCGCCTGGAGTTGATCGTTTTGGCGGGAAGAACTACAGTTTGATGTTTATATTTGTCTTCTTTAATTTTTTATGTGTTCTCTTTCCAAATAAAAGTGAAGACCTAAAATAAAATATTAACCTAAAATTAAGATCCTACTTTTGTACCTTTTTATTCTTCTGAATAAATGTTTCCTAATATTTTTGTTTACTTTAGTGATAATATTCACAAACATGACTCACTAAAGTGCTGAGATCAAAATTGAAGTAGTTTGGGTGTAGGTACGTTGGACTAGCGTGATGTATTCGGGTGGAGGAAATAAACTGCACAGTGTAACGTGATCACCAGCTACTATGTAATATTTTTTTATTATATAACACACAGTATACTATTTAATCATGTCAATTATATCACTCTGAAGAAAAATGACATTAGCGAATTCTTTATAACTTGATCTAATCTGCACACCAATTTCAAATGCTATTTTAATTCTAATATTGAATCCCATAGCACAGATTATCTAGACACAAATACTGTCACAAACTGGCTGGAAATTCGTCATGCGTAATGTGAGCCGAGAAAAAAATATAAGATAGATAAAAAAATATAAGAAAAAGCATAGATAAGATATAAGTGTATACAGTCCTTGCAGAGGGCAGAGCTATAATACTAAATTAGAACTTAAAAAAGTTTAGGCCTTTTGAAATGTATGGCGTCAGAACGAGCGACCTTAATTATTGTGGTACTGGCGTTTTAGTGTTCTAAATCTGAAAAAAATGTCTTAAAAACAATGGATGTAGAACTTACAAGAATTATTATTACTACAGATCTATGTTTTTGCTAGATCATAAGTAGCAGGCGTTCTATAACTAAATATAGTTTAGTGTACTATTACTAATATTATCTGTATTATATACCAAAACGTGGTCATTCAAATATTTTAATCTGCCATTTTCCATTACTTTAACTCAATTCCTTCAATTTCACAATGAAATTCAAGATAAAGAATAGTACTTAAAGAGAACCTACATTCAAAATGAATATCGAGATAAAAGAGGTTGATACAAAAGTTAAGTTAAGAGAAAATATGCTTTTCATTGAATAATAAGATCCATGATTTAATTAAATAATGAGATGTATCTTAAAACTATATCGTCGCTTATAATGTGTAAATTATAGTTGAAAAATGTATACTTAGTAAAGTAAAAACTATTGGTTAAAACTAAAATCATGCTTTGCATGTAATGAATCTCCTTCAGACCTTGCTTATCATATAAGACCAGATTAATCCAAATAAAGAATCAAAAAATCCCAAACACGATCATATTGCGTCCTTTTATTTTAGAATTCCTATGACCTTGTGTCTTCATCATCAGACCAGCTTTGTGACGCCGTTACAAAGCACTGCTATCCGATTTACATATTAGACACAATTTCAAGTCAATCAGACACTGAGAATTGGGTGAAATTTAACTTATAACATTTGATTACAGAGATTTAAGACAGGTGACAAGACAGACGAGTTTGTTACAATATAGTACCAAGAGACATCTAACCGTGGCACCGACTTCATCTTTTGTTAAACTAGACTCATGATTAAGTAAGACTAACCTAAACCCCCCCCCCCCCCTTTACAGCCTAAAAACTTCCTCGACCGGGTTGCTCCAGGAAGAAATGATTTTTAAAATTTAGATACCGACTCTTTCTAACTATTCAAATTCACCTGCATGTTACAGAATCTTCACATTTGGAAGTCTAATAAATTCTCGACTCTAGTTAGTGAAAAAGAAATCAGTATACTCGAGTAATGCAACAAGGATAATGGAAACGTGGTGAAAATGCGCATTAGTATTCTGTAGCGGGCGGCGCGGGCGCACGACCAGCTCGGATTTACTGTTATGGCGGCATCCGCGGAACATCTCGCGACCCAGCCGCGCAAAAATGCAACATTTTCTAATCCCACCTTCGCAACACACCCAACCTATATCTATACTTGTAACCGTACCCCAATAGGTAGTGACCCTGCCTCCGAAGCGAGGGGTCCTGGGTTCGATTCGGCAGGGTCAGATATTTATGTGACAGATAAATATTTGTTCTCGGGT
>DWPA01001836.1:0-17281 GCA_018251375.1 Calpodes ethlius
GGAAGCGGTATGAAAGTATTTCTTTTTAAATAGGCGAAATGGCGAAGGTAAAGGAGATAAAACTTTCCTATAAGTATAAAAATAATATTTCTCCGAACAAAATCATCGATACCAGCTCGTAATAAAGAAACGCTCACACTTTTTACTTTAATAAGGTTTCTTTCCCAATTGATACGGTAACTTATAGCCAAAATAATATAAATATAACATCGGAAATATAATAACAATGAAATATATTAAACTTACAAAACCCAGCACAATAAGTTTTGATTTCAAGCTCAGAAAGACTTTTATGTGGCAAAACCCTTTTATTTTCAAGCCATGACAATTTTTTGTAGTCTTATGACACGACATTGTAAATGTCATTGTTATTTATAAGCAAGTAATAAACTAATTTATTAAGCTTCACATAAGAATCATATTTCAAAAACTTAATACAATTTTATTAATACTAGTATACTAAAAGGCGACTATCATCCACAAATAAAATAATTTAGAAAAACCAAATTCAACCCGAGAAAACCAACTGGAGATGGTTGGTACTAACGGTTGAACAGTTACATTTCCAGTTTATCGTTTAACAGACCAGTGTCACGAGAGAACAATGTATGCGCAAAGTTTCATACAAATCGGTTCAGTAGGAGTTTAAAAGCTTTCACAAGTTTTTAATTGGTCATTAACATTAATATAAATAATAGCATACTTTTAAACAGAGATACATTCAGAAATATAACAGAACCACGTGACAAAACAAAATTCAAAGAAGATTTGGCTATGTAAAATTTGAACCTGATTTGTGTAAAATAATTCTAAAATAAACTTACCAATTCATTGTAGTTAACGTTAACTATTTCTTCATTGTTTACGAACCATTTATACGTTAGGTTATTAGGGTTCGCACTTGCTTGACAACCTGAAAAATATCTATATTGAAGACACATTTTTTTAGGAATACGTTTAACTATATTAAAAATAGTAATAAGCGCCATCTATGAGTACAACTACAAAACTACATCTAGTACCTTCTATAAAGGTAAAAATATACAAATATTGTCTAATCTTATACATAATCTACTAGATACAAGTTTCAATGAAGTAATTTAAAAAAAATATTTCAATTGGTTATGACAATATAAGAAATATTCTGTAAAACAATACTTTTAAGAAAATTTAAAATTTTTGAACTTTATTTTAAAAATATCACATTTTATAACAATCCCTGTTTTAAAAAATAACATGAAATGTGAAGTAAATTTTATATTGTTATTACTCATAATATTTTTTATATAAACCAGCCAATTCAATATTGATATATTTGTCCATTTGAACGATGTGGCCAACTCATTCTTAATTTCGCGGCGTTGATCACATCTACTAAAGAAGGTTGTTATTGAACTTGACTTCTATTTTAGAAGAGCAAAGGTTATGTATTAGATCTGGATGATATTGCAGATCTTCGCTGGATTCAGAAGCTTCATGATTACATATTTTGAAACTGATATTCTTAAAGACAAAATTGATTTGTTCACTTAGATATTTACTATATTTGCGAGTAAAAAATATAAAGAGAAGATAAACGGTTTAAAAATAAACGTATTTATATTTATACGATGAAGGAGAAAATTGTCTATTCTCTGATCTTTAATCTTTAAGCTTTGTACTAATTTAACAAAAAACACAAAAAGCTTAAAAAAATAACATGATTTGAAATTCCTGTACTTGTATCATTCTATCACAATAATTATTCCAAGAAATGATTATATGATTACCAAACAAAAACGTCTGAAAATACTCTTAAAGAAAAATGTTAAAAGACTCACCTAAGACAAGTACTTCTCCTTCTCGAATCCTTCCAGAAGACGTACCAGATTTAACAAATACCTTGACTCGCGGTGCATATTGAACCTGGTAAAAATCAAAATATAAATTTATTTACAATACTGAAATATAAGTGTTACGTCTAAATCTAATATTTCTTTTGCAGTAATTAGGATTATTCGTCTATGATTTTATTAAAGGATCGATGATAAAATAAAGCATAAAATTCATCTTCATATAACATTATAAATTAAAATGTATTTCTAAATTCAAAAGCAAGTAAAGCAAAACTTTGTTGTAAAACCTTTGCTAGTATAAAATAAATATTTTAAATATAAACGACATACAGGAATTTGTAATTATTCCTTTGTCATCTTTTATACTTAAACGCATATAATAATAATGCTCAGGATCCTCAATAGACGCCCGTAATGTGTATCCATTTGAAGGAAGCCATTTCAGGCTAACTTGGCAAGATGAAGGTGTGGCAAAGTATGGAAAAAATATTCTCACATATTTGTGCGTATTGGCGATCGTAAGTATACGATATTACCACTCTCATATATATATATGTATATGTTTAAGCTTCACTTTACGTCAATATGATCTTAATACACTAACCATCTAGAAATTGTAAGTTTATGAATATTAATGTACTATCGCTACTTTAATTTAGTTTCTTGAACAATGTCAAATGTCTATTTCATTGTAACAACTCATAGTATTGTTTGTGAATACGAGGTTTACTTTCTTTTTTCTCTAATCTTTCATGGCCAGCAATGTATTCATTGCCTTTGGTATTACTAGCGTTAATGGGCGACGTTGACCACTTTCATCCAAAGGGTCCTTTATCTTGTAATTTAATGAAAGAAAAATCATCTCTCTATGTACCAGTAAACTCAATCTCTATGTTGTAGCAGTAAACATCGCCATTTCGATTGGTTGATTACGAAATGATACAGAAATACTTCACCCGAAGTCAGGCTAAGATAATTCGTGGCAATACCTCCATTGCTTGTGGATTATGCAGTTCTGTTGAGCTATTCTATGAATATTCAACACGTGGATTGCGTGTTCGAATTGGCTCGCTCATCGATGCATAGGCTTGGCAGGCACAGATGCATAGGGTTCCAATGGTTTGTTATATGATATGGACGCTAATAATAATAGACAAAGTTTCTATGTTGTGGTTTGCTCCGAACTATTATGTATACTACAATAATAAAATAGATAGAGACATAACTGTTTATTCCCCTTTTTCACAGACATAAAAAAGGATGAGGTTATTCCACTTGCTTATTTTTGTTTGGCTGTTACAAGGGATTTTTGGCTAACATATATTTTTTTATATCTTACATTAAGCATTTTTACTGTGTATTATTCTTTTCCTATTATATTCTTTGTTGACAAAATAAACCATTGTCTAACCGTATCGAGATGTTTATTCTATAGCGTATTCAAGATTCCTAATTGGCAAAATATCTCGATAATAAACAAAAGTAAAGATAGACTTATAATATGGCATAATTGTATCTTTGTATAAATAGTTAAATCACAAGCAGACAATTTATGTTAAGTGGTTATCATTGATCATGAAAATACATTTTTAGAAAGTATTTATCTCATTCCATCATATTCCTAGGTATCCGACAATGCGACCGAAACACATAAAGGACATTTCAAGGTCGATTTTAGATGGAGAAAGGTAGCTGGCCGCACGAGTAAAATACTCTCTCACCATCTATGAGTATTTTGGATTTAAATGTTTGGACTGTTAGTCTATATTAGTTCTGTTAGTAAATATTAATAAACGTACAGTTAGTTATTCCTTGATTTGTAAGCAGGAATACTGTACACACCTCTAATATTGAGCCGTGATAGCCTAGTGGTTCGAACGTTGGTTACCCGAACGTGGGGGCGTGAAAACCAATTCTGCATACACTCCTAATTTTTAAAAAGTTATGTGCGTATTAGAAGTTAATTATCACTTGCTTTGCTAAAGGAAAACATCGTGAGGAAACCTGAACAGCCGAGATTCCTCCATAATTTTCTCAAAATGTGTGAAGTCTGCCAATCCGCAGTTGGCCAGCGTAATGGATTATGGGTTGTATCCCTCACATTGTAAGAGGAGACCCTAGCCTAGCAGTGGGACAGTTATGGGTTGTAATAATGATGGTAAACTGTTTATATCTGTACTACGACTTAGTAATGCCTGTTTCTTTCTTAGCAACGCAACTATGTTTCATTTGCTGGCTACAAAGATATAATATTTTTTCGATAATTTAATAGGTTTAATTCCAGAAAAAGCAGTATTAAGTTAAATTATGCACCTACTTTAAAGTACTTATTAACTTTACTATTTAACTCCTTGGCCCCATGAAGACTTTAAGGATACGATATCATGCTATGCTAGTGCCAATTTTTGGATAAATTTAATTATAATTTATCATGTACCAAGCAAATTAAAGCCGGAACTCATATGAGGGTAGGTGTAATATTTGTAGTACAATTCTATTAGAAGATAGTGTAAAATTCCAGCGCCTTGAAGAAAGTAAACATTATTTGAGGAAACATAAAAATAACTTTATATTTGTCGAAATTATTCAAATATTTTTTCCCAGCCATTTATTTTCATCAAATGTTTTTAAATCCCAAATATTAATAAAAGAACAGGAACAAATAGGAACATTAAAACACCCCTGAGACGATATCCCAAAGTGTAATGGCCTCTTAATATTCATAACCTCCTCTCGTTTGCAGAAAACAGCCTTAATAATCGCGCCAGAAAAGCCAATTAGGGCTCGATTGGTATTTTGTTTGAAAAAAATGATCGGTCACTACAATCGGATTCCGTACCTTAATAAATATTACATGATTTTGGGCAGTAAAGCTGATAAGAAGAAATACCAGTACACGCAATCGTACAGAAAGGAAAACTATGACGATGCATATATAACGCAATGAATAAAATAATATCGATCATGAAGTGTTACATGTAGAAGATAATAAAAGCGGAAGATAATGTCTAAATAAGCAATACTCATAACTAAGTTTTGACTTGAATTAGCCCAATATTCTTACGCACAAGTAAATGGTCAGCATTGATAGCGTACCAGTTAGAAGAATGACCAAATGGATAGGGACGAGAGTAGTGACTGAGTTATTTTCGAAGCCTGTTTGGATTTCTTATTTTAAAAATTAATTTATAATTTGCTTTAGTACAGGAACAATCGGAATTGAGACCTCAGAGATTTCCATAATATTCTCAAAGGAGCGTGAGGTATATTAGTCCACACTTAACTAAAATGGATAACTTTGATCTATAAATTCACGTTATGGTAAACAAATTCGTTTGAATTTATTTTTCCTTGAAATAAGATTATCATTATTCCTAATCCTTTTAAAAGCTAAATTATAATGAGCAGTAATGCGCACAAAATATACCATCAGAACCCGATCCAAACGTGTTTTGGTTAAAAATTACAGGTCCCTAAAAACGTCAAAATTGATAAGACAATGTAGTTGAATCCCTCAAATTCATTTAAGCATCGCAAAGTGAAACTCGAAGGCATCGCAAGGCTTTGGGAGCTTTCTTCGATGTTATGTTTCCTCTTCCGGTAATTTTCGATATTCTCCGGAGTTTTCTATTAGGTGTAGAAAACATGAACTGTCTTAATATTTGTTATAAGATGAAAAATGTTGTTGTTGTTTCTTGTTCTATATTTAGTTCTGTATTATGAAATTTTACTAATTAAATCTCTGATTTAATATAATTTATTTATTGCGCATTGTTGGCAATATAATTACTACGTACGAATAAATAGTAATTAGAATCCGCTAAGTAAAGTTAAAGGCCAAAGATTTCTCCTGATGGAGGTCGTTGGATACAATCTACTATTTATTATTCCTTAAGGCACTCCTGGATCTTAATACATTTTGATTACTTAGTCTTCTAAAATCATGCACAAAACATTTTAACGAGTTTTGACAGCGAGGCCTGCTTACTTTTTGCTAATAACGTATTGATAGTGCCTTTGAATGTTAGTAACGTTTGTAGCATTATGGAATTCACTTACTCTTGTGTCAGCTACAACCATTAAATTTTTAAATAAAAAACGAATCCATGACCAAATCTGTTTTTGCCTATTAAAACTTAGCAATACTTGTAATGAGTTAACAGCGTGCGTCAATTTCAATATAATACCATCATCTTGCTCCTCAGCTTTACCTAGATTCAATGTAATTGCACAAATGAAATCATGATAGCTACAATACTAATTTGACGTCACCATACTCTCAAGGCTCATAGTTTAGCATCCTATATTCGAGTCACGTGCTCTTTGACGTTAACTGGCTAGTAAAATCCTTTACTATCTGTAACGAACCTTAAATAGATTAATATTATATTTAAAATTCTTGCTATTAACTCATAAAAAGATAATCTCAATTATTATTCAGATAATTGAGAAATATTTGTTTACTTTAGGCATAAAACATTTTGGACCCAAAAAATTAACAAACAATATTTTTAGAGCTTAAGATTTTAAATAAATTCAAACTTTTTTTTCAAGTTAAGATAAATGTTTAAACATTACTATAAATGGGATATAATTTTAACACATTCTATTCCCACTAGATCTTCTTAAGAATACTGATGATGCGGTTGTGAATGACACTAGACATAAAAACGATGTTCCTACTAATAAACTTGTAGCTGCCCTAACTTAGTTAACTAAACACCTCTTCCAGCCTAAGCTCAGAATAATGGACACTGTATGCAATGAAGCTTTAAGTCTAGACGAAGCCTTTTAAAAAGAGGGAATTAACCTAACAAAGCTACTCTTTTAAGTGATGATAGAACCTTTATAAAGTCTCCATTGTTAAACGCGTAAAGACGAGACTTGATAAAGAAATTCTTACGGCTTTATAGCAACAAAAGAAATTGGAATAACCCATTTTAAAACTACAATATCTTTATAAGCGAGTGAAATGACATTCCATTTTAATGTAACAAAGGTTTCAAAAGCTATATCACACTTATCATTAACTAATAATGAAACTAATTGTATGAATATAGAGAATTATGCTAAAATATTTTTATAAATATCTATACTAATATTATTAATACGAAAATGTGTTTGAAGTGTTATTTATTTATTTGTCCTTCTGTCAACGTTGAGACAGTTGGAAGGATGAAGATTTCAATAGGTTACTTTACTGTAATTACGAAAAAACTTTACAATTCTGAGGGAAATATCCATTTCCGTGTATAGTTTAGCCTAATTATAGAAAACAACGTATAACAACGAAGCGTTGCCTGGCAACCAAAGATAAATATTTTTAAATGAATAACAACTAGTTAATTCATAACTGTATTTACCACAAATTTAACTGTTCTGTACCCACAAATTTAAAATACAATAATGTTAAAATGTTGACTTATAGCCAAATAAATATTCCAACACTGACACGGCATAAAACATTTCCGAGTTTTATTTACACATTTAATTATTTAAATTTAGGTAACATATGTTATGATACAAATATAAGAAAACTGGATTCACAATTACAAGTCTAATTACTCTATACTAATAGAGTACCTGATGTACAAGATAATGAATACAATTTAACCAAGGATACAACATATTAAAAAGCACATTATGTTTCCTGAAACAGGTCTTAGCAATTACTTTAGTCGTAATCAACGCACGAACCCGACCGAAAAGGTGCCGTCAAAGAGGATTTATTTAAAAGTAAAATACGAGGGTCTTAAAACAACTGACAGTGATTTTTTGAGACATGACATTCTCGTTAAAATTCTGGCCAAATCAAATTTATACGCTAACAAATAATTTAAAAGCGATAAGTACTTTTTCTTAGACACTATGCAAACTTAGTTACCAAGGCTTTTGTGACTAAAACGTAATTAAATGGACTTAGCTTCGGCTTAGCTTCTAATAATATACAAATTCCTTTATTCGTTTATTTGTGTGTTTATGTAAAGTTATGCAGTTAATTGTAAAGACCATTGTCTCCCAAATTTATTTGGAATCCGTAAGGCAAGAATGAAAATTTAGTCCATAGAAAAATTATCGAAGGATAGAAGTTTACATGAAAGCTCTATTATATGGTTACTAAATTAAGTTCTGACTATATTTTGAGATACGGAAATAAAATGCATAATTATTGTAATAAGTATATTAAGAATTAACCCCGAAATAGCGAAATAAACATGAATATTTGTAACTTAAGTAAATGTAGGATTTCCAAAATTAATTATGTTTTTATAAAAAGATATTTGCTTTCATATTAATGAATGTTTTAAAAGTCATATATGTTAAAAGAAGTTAAACTTTAAATGCAAGATAAAAGTAATATTGACATTCTAAAGAAAAAAAAGTGAAAAGAAGCTCAGATTAAAAGTTTTCCTTTCTACTTGTACGGGATCTGCTGACGTTTCCAGCACAGCGTCACGAAATTAGATCCTTACTTGGCTCTGTTATTTTCACTTTGCTCAAATAAAACCACAACCAATTTCACTTGGCCCGGCCTTTCAATGTTTTTATAAATTCGATAATTTCATTTTTGTATTACGTAACCAATTATATCTTTAATATGTTAACGTATTTGATATCGTAACGTATGTTAACTAAATCATTTACTTCGGTGTTCATGCGTTCTTATAAGAACAAAGTTGTAACTCCATCGCTATTAATTTCTTAATCAGATAACATAGCATCTAATAAATTATTACAGCTATTTTCTATTCTATGCTTCCTTTTGACAACTTTGTTTCCACAATTAAACGAAAATTAAGACATTTTACTATTGGTTCTATAATCTTGTAGCTCAAAAGACAGTGGACACTTCTAGAAGCTGATTCGACGAATTTTCTCGGAAGACGTACGAAAATTGCGGTAAGGATTTTTTCAGCAACGAGCGTCTGTTTCTTTATTTCGTTACATTCCGCCTTTCTTTATATCCGTTTATTGGTGGCTTGGCTTTAGGGTGTAATTTATGTGTGTGCAAGCTGAATTGGAGGCAGGTTTTATTTTATTACGTTAGATATATACATTTTGATGTTTTATAACGTCCATTAGTCTTATAAGCAAGGTCGAAGTTGGTTAGCATGACAAGTAATTTTATTTTGACTCGGGGCATAATTCGATCTCCATTTTGTTCATGATGAACATGGAAGCTATAGAGCGACGTACATTTTATTTGATACCATTAAATTCTTTAATACAATGTTTTGATAAAATAGTTTTCTATCTGTTTAGCAAGCAACATAATTTTAAAATTAATAATCAAAAGCTAGGATACTATGAAACAGCATATGAATTTGAACGATGCCTTAAGTCCTTAGATGATTAGGTATTGAAAACCTGTTTTTAGATTATTTTTGGGATCATATTAGCCAACATATACATGACTTATAACAAAATGATCAAATCCACGTACGGAAAGTATGCGGTAAATACCTCCCACGTTCTTAAAATACTGTAATTAGTCAGTATAAATTTTAATGCTAATACTTAAAATTGCATTCCTGGTCTGAAAAGCACTTTGCAATTTAATTTAACTGAAATATCTCTCGATACTATTCGTGGCAAAGCAACTCGACAGATTTACCGAAACTTGTGTCAACTCTGGCAGAAGATAATTTGAGGTTTGATAATGTAGTTATACTATCCTTTGTTAAACTTTAAATTTGAGATTAAGTTATGTTAGGACTAAGAAAGGAGCCCTGAAATTTCTCTAATAGATTAATCACCTGTCTTAAAGTGATATAAAATTAATACTTTGTTATATTTTAAAGGTAAAGTTATATGAGTAGTTAAATTCATCTCATTTATAAGAATGAACTAACGAATGTCAAAATAATTAAACCTACAGAAACCAAACAAAATAAAGAATTTAAGACAAAATAATCATTGATTTGTGATAAAAGACAAATGAAATACTTATGAAGGAGATAAAGTTTTATATCCACTTAAAGAAGTAAAGCTTGAAGCTTGACAGAAGCAATGTCATTGAGAATGTATTGTAGTTATTAAATAAATAGTACGTAAATATAAACGTTTATTAACGTATTGATAAACTATAAAGTTCAAAAGACATAAATATGATTAAAAGAAAAAAAGAGACAATGACAATACTTTAATAGAAACTATGTGGGCACGAGTAAGCTGAGACTCGTGTATGTGGTAATAACTCAAGGAGACTTATATTCGTTTCTGAAGTAAAATCGTTCCTCGCCTGTCGTCTCCGCGTTTCAATCAGACAAGTCGGTAAGTCGATTACCTTAATCCACGCTTCGGAGACTTGCAATGCTTTATTTTATGTCAATGTCTTATTTTATATTTCTTTGTTTTATGTCTTTGCTGATTATTCTGATGTATTACTGTACGATCGTGTCACAATATCTTCAAATATTCGGAAGAGGATTTAAGAAATCTTTCTATGCATTGATTTATCGTTCCAAGTTTTTTTTATTAAATGTAGTAACAATTGATATAGACTAGACGACTATGTAGTGCGATTATTGCTACTTCGTCTACTGCATCTAAATCTGTAACATTACCAGCACGGTGATGACGAAGAACATGTTCCAAATGTTACATGTAATCCTATAACAAATCCATTGCTGTTTTTATGTTAATAGACAATAAATGAACCGACAAGTCACCCGAACAAAAACATTACTTGGCGGCTAAAACAAAGAGAAAACTAATAAAATACTATTTCTTCAACGTCTTCATAAATTTCTATATAAAAAATATGGAACGTTTTGTTGATCGTATTTTCAAAGAAATATGTTTAATGGCTAAATAAACAGGAATTTTCTATAAACATATTCATAATAATATTTTTTCCTGAAACAAAATATCAAGTCAAATTGGGCGATTACGTAAAATAATTTAGAAAATGTAAATATATGCGGTGTGGGCTATCACAAAAAGCGCTGACTTCAGGCGGAACGACCAAAAACGTAATTTCATATTTAACGACTTACTGTTTTTGCAACCATTTTAGCGGAATTTGAGGAATAATTTCTACCTTGTGAGGAGGAATTAAGTTTTTCTCCTGTAAATTCTCTCTTCGTTTCCTTTGATCCATTAAAAAATAGATTTTATCGTTCTGGTCTAAGTTAGTGAACGTCTCAAGTAAGCCTAGCAATCGAAATTTGAAGCTGACAACTGGAATTATTTCTTCAAGACCAATGTAATTATCTCAGATCTCAGATCATCACTCATTGTCTTGAAGTACATCAAAGATCAGTTTCGATTTTTAAGGACTTAAGATCGTTGATTTTAGTAATAAATATGTAATTTAAGAAGTTATAATCAATGGTTGACGTCCTAATGATAAAGTTAGAACGTTCATCTTCGATCCAAATGAATCAAGTTCAAATTTAGCGTTGCGATGAATTTTTTTATCGCTCAACTTGTATTTATATATCTATGGACTTAACTGTTCACTGGTACCCATACATTAATAAATAGAGAACTTTTCTCTTTACGCGCTTCAGTTTTAAAAGTTGACAAAATATTTCAAGGGAAATACGGTTAAACGACATCAAAAAATTTTACCCAATTACAATAATGAAATTTTCTCAGCTTTCGCGAGCTAATATGGACCATTCTATTCCTAAGGTTGCGGCCACATTGTAATACGATGGAGTTTTAAAATATCTTTCATATTTGTATGATATTGTAATCCAGTACTTTGTTTTTTAGTAAATGAAAGCTAATGAACGCAAAGTCACTTAAACCTAAATGACTTAGTTAGCTAACCTCCTGGAAAAATTCTGAGAACATTTAAAGGAAATCAATGTACTAATTAGTGTATCATGATAAATTTTGGATTACGTACAATAATATTGCTCTATTTTACTTACGTAGAATGATTGAAATATTTTTTAAAGTCTTCTTGGAGTTTCGTATATAGCCACTAACTATTTATATTTTCTTAAGTAAAAGAAACGTTCTTGAAAATCTTACTTCTTTCAAGACTATTCATATTGTAGCAATGTGTTGAAGCGATGACAAAGTTTGACTTTCGAAAGGTGATAAACCGAACGTCGAACAAAACTTTCATTTATCTTTTAATCCGGTTTCGATTTTGAGCCGAGACAGACTTGAATGAGATTTACACGTGAAATATTTTAAAACTTTGTTCTCAGGTCTAAGTTCTGTGTATTACATTTGTATTTCTACTAGAGCCGAACTTAAAGTATCCAGTTAAACTAGGATTGGATAAGAAGACCAGGTTATGTTTGAATATTTTAAAATGGTAGATATGATTGTGACCATGTAAAAGAAAAAGCACTGTTTCTTAGGTCACATCCTTGCTTCATCAAGCAATATTGAGCGTCATCACCACAAACTATAGTTACTCCATGAAAAGTCTAAAGAGTTCTAAAAGAAAAAGATTCAACTATATATGGCTTCCAATTGTCTGTCATACCTTGTGTATGCGAATTGGTGGAATTCAGATCCTCTTGAAATAGAAAAATAGATCTGTCGATAGATCTGATAGATCCTGTCCAATATCTATATATATTAAAATGAATATTTGTCTGTATGTCCTTTATAGAATCGTAAACTATGAATTTTATCATATGATGATCTTAAGCAAAGTTGTTATGTATGATCCCACGAAAGTTTCTGAGTTGGTCCTACCAATTTTCGACAGATGGTGCCACTGTGATTTAGTTTGTGGCGTAGCAACGCGCGCAGGTTTCAGCTAGTAATTAATAAATACATCATCAATACATGTGCAAGCAGGATCTAATCTCGGATCAGTAGAGCCAGAGGCAAACATACACCAAAACTATTATATTATGCACTAAAGTAGCAGTATTACTAGAAAATTTTATCAAACTGTTCATAATTAAATCTTTTCACTCATGTCGATGTTACGACCAGAGCCTATTATGTAATATAGAGGATTTTTTCCCGCTACCTATCTTTAATACAAAAATTATGCAAGCCAAACGGGCACCCAAGAAAAGTTTCCCCATAAAATCTTAAACAAACGTTCTTTTAATCGCCGTATCAAATTATCTCGCTTTAAGACGACGGCGGCTGTTACGGAGATAAAGTGGTTGAAATCGTAACGGACGCAATTATATTATTATATCATTATCATTATTATAAACCACATCTGTTCCAGTTCTGGACTTATAATATGGCACATTAAACGCTAACACACTCATACCCCCGCAGTAGAATTTACCTGTGGCGTGGGTGGCATGGACAATACAAATAACACGTCATTAACATCCATGACCCGAGAACAAATATTTATCTGTTACATAATATCTACCCGGACCGGGAATCGAACCCAGAACCCCTCGAACGCAGGCAGGGTCACTACCAAGTAGGCTACGGGGCCATAACACACCACTCCGGTCTAGTGTGGAATAACGAACTATGCTTTTTTATTACATATGGGTATATATAAAAGTATGCATATGCCTTCCCACTGAATAAAACATAATACCGTGCCAAGCGATACCTCCTGTTTAAGGTTATTACGTTCTGTAAAAAATAGTTTCACCCTGACATCCTTCATACAAGAATCCTACCATAATTGCAAACTATTTCGAGAATAAACCATGAAGTGTGCTATATGGTTTTGGGTACCATTGACAGAATATACCTAATAAGTAAAAACTTGCCTTTTCTTGGATAGCTACGACCTTCCTATTGTTGTAATGGAAATTATTAGATTTATAGAATCTTAACATCGTTCAGCTCAAGTAATAAACTTTTAAACAGTTTTCAAGCAGGATCCCGACAGTCTTAACTAGCAAAGGGTTTGTGAGGAATATCTCTCCACTTGTTTTCTTAATGCTCAAAGATAATCCTGCCAGCTGATTTGGTGGTAAGCTAACTTAGTAAGAACCTATTCATTTAGTTTTAAAGTCTACTCCGTCGCCGGCCGTTTTAATGGACATTTAAATTACCCTACAAGAACGATATCCATCACAAAGTAAACTAAGTCTGACACCGCCAGCATTTTGGCAATCCTAAAAGCAATAAAGCAATCTCCAATTAAATGAATGGAATTCATTGATTTAGAATGAATTTAGCAGAATCGAGATAGTTCTATAATCTTCATCGGAAATAATTTAAACTGATTTCCCGTTTCGAACTAAATGGATTGTTCAACGGAAATCGTAAGTCAAGCCTTTAAGTGGATGGATTTATAGAGCGTCCGATAGTTCGCTCCAACTTAGGACTAACGACTGTTCTAAACTGATCACCTGTAGCGGTTGATACCTGAATCTGTGTTACTTATACACCTAACTTTTGTCCTAACAACTTGAAATGTCCATTTGTCTCAAACAAGATTTCTTGGATATACTTGGATATGGATTTGTTGGGAGTTTAACCGCTCAAGCACGAAATAAGACATCGGAAAAACAAATAACGATTCTTGTTGATGTTACCCCTACAGGCTTTTCTGTACCTGTCGGAACTCAAACTGAAAATCTTTTTAGAAATGTTTAAGGTTATATACAGGAACGAGAGAGGAAAATAACTTACTTGTAGCTTCACAGTAGCGGCTTTGTACGTTCGGTCTGCAGTATTCTGAGCTTGGCATGTGAAGGTCTGATTGTGGTGCTGTCTTCTTGGACGGAGACGTAGCACAGATCTGCATAAAATTTACAGTTTGGTATATTATTTTCAAGTTAGTTGAAAATTGTTCTTAAAATATTATGCAATGATTTTATTTAACACGAATTAATGAAGTAATATTTCATGGTACCATAGATCAAGCTATCTACTACAGTAGAGATAATATCTTAACCCAAAGTTTTTGTTTCATTAAAAATTGTAAAAATCAATCAATAAATGATAATAAATAACTATTAACGACAACTACCATTTAAACATTATTTCAATGTAATGAATACATCTTTTGTTTCAGCGGATGAAACCGTTTTTAAATTGCGATTGAAATATATATTTATATATATTTCATATCAATGATTTTTGTAGCTTATTTGTCGTAATAATATTATTATAATACATGTATCTGCCAGTCAGTAAGGAACGCCATTTACCCTTGTTCTTAAGGCTACGTAAAATAAAAATTATACACACCACCATTGTAATTAAAACACACATACCCAGGCCTAAAATCACACTCACATCTATGCATATGACACTTAAGAAATAGACATAGAAAACAAAACAGGTCGTGTTACAATTAAAGAACTATGAGGGTAGGATCAGATTATTTTGATCTGTCACATTAATAGTTGTAACAAAGTATTTAATAATTTGTAATATGTGACACTTACTTCGCAGTAAATCGTCTTCCATCAGGCATCTGTTCAACTGTATATGTGACACCTTGGCTCAACACACCGCCTTCATTGTCGACCCATGTGATCTGAAAGTAATAATGTCGTCAAACAAACAATGTATCGGTAGTATACCACAAGACCCTTATTTCATAGCGACGATATGATTAAAAAAAGTCACTTCTAAAATATAGCAACTGATCGAACGTTTAAAAACTAAATAAAGATTGCTTCATTATTTGTGACTAACCACTCCTTACAAAAATAGCGCATAAAATCATCTAAACTCGGGTTAAGTTATTTGAAAACATTTTATACATTTAACTTGTAACATTAAAGTTTAAAACTATACTGATCTAACAAGCAAAGAGCACATAAGTGTAGTATTAGGTTTTGCTTATCATAAAATATAATACTGTCCTTGGAACCAAAGCAATATGTGAAATTTCAATTCCTTAGAATAAGGAGTCATTCAGCTCACAACTCTTGACCTTGAGTAACGGTTACTTATAAAGTAATTTACTATTAACTATAAATAAAACGAATAACCTTTTTTCAAAACATGTCATTAACTTTTTACTTTTTATTAGCTGATGTTATGATACTTACTTCCGCGGCAGGTTTTCCTCCAATGGAATAACATTCTACAGTGACTTCTCTATCTTCAACTGCATGCAATATCGGGCCTGGCTTGATTTTTGGAGGCTCTGGTGGTACAAGTACGATCAGTCGCGCGTACCTCGATCTGATCGCTGGTTCGCCTGAGAACAATAACATTTTTTACGCTGAGATTTAGATATCATTCATTTCAAATAATAGTACCAATCTTACTCTGTAGATGGCGCTGATTCCAGTATTTAAATATCGATGAACGTTACGTTGTAACAGCGCCATCTGGTGTCAAGCTAATCAAACTAAATCATATTAACATTTCTATTTATAGTCAAGTGAAAGTAAATACTTAAACAAGTATTGTTATTTAGTAGCTAAGAATTTAAACAGAGTAAGAATTTTCAGATTTAGAATTCTATAGGAACTGTTTACTTAAGTCATTACTTAAAATCAAGTAATTATTTTAACTTGACTTAACAGGTATAAAATTGACTGAAGAAAAAACCTAAGTTTCTCAAAAAACAAACAAATATTTTCAAATTAATACATATTATAGTATATACTTCGATTCTATTCCAATAATATGCACAATTGTAATGTCACGCATTCCTACGCAAATATCAAATAACGACTGCAGAATTTCCATAATTAATTATCAGCAATCAAAACGTTTTACGCTTGCATTAGCTCATTTATATTGAAACTAAACGTGGTCATTGTGAGCGTGGACTACTCTAAAATCCCCTCACATTTTACCACTTGTCAGCGCTCCGCAGAACTAACTCGCCGCATAATTTCATTATCCGCTAAATCCTAGCTAAAAGCTTGTTTGTTTGTAACTGTCTTAAGTTATTTATAGCGTGTTGAACGTTAATATAGACTCAAAGTGTATAACACGCTATATCTATCTCTTTCTTTGTAATAATCTTTAACTGACGTCATTAATTTTAACGTTCTTTTTTCAAATTGGTTTTCCTGTCTCATCAGCTTTGTGCACTGTATAGTAGAAAACTGTATCGTTACTAAATAATATAGGTAACTTTTACCTAATAAAATGTATATAGTATATTAAACCTTACTATAGATAAAATAGAATATACTCTAAAGTTACACCAATTATTATATGTATAGTTATGTCATAATTTTATGTATGATTACGCGCGCTCGCGTGTGTGTGTGTGGGTGTATGTGTGCATTACTTAATAGTGCTTTAAAAAAATGTGCTTATTTGTACAATATCACTATGTTTTTTTTACAAAGATCATCGTGAATCTGCACAATTCTTTATTAATATCAGTCCATAGTGTGGGAGATAGACAAGTTATACTGAACTTTTATCGATTAATCGTTTATCGATTATCGATTATTCGACGGTCCCGTAGCCTAGTTGGTAGTGACCCTGCCTGCGAAGCGAGAGGTCCTGGGTTCGATTCTCGGCCGGGGCAGATATTTGTGTGACAGATAAATATTTGTTCTCGGGTCATGGGTGTTAGTGACGTGTTATTAGTGTTGTCCATGCCGCCCGCGACA
>DWPA01001837.1:0-17281 GCA_018251375.1 Calpodes ethlius
GGTGGATACCCGCCGTACGTCGGGTTGTACGGTGGAAAAATGGAGATGGGGGAATTAATTCAAATAATTCCTGCGCATACTCTCCAAAATACATCCTGTAGAAGCACGAGGCTGGCTACTCTTTGCCTTTGCTCAAGACTTTGAAGATTACCTAAATACAAGTATAGCCATAATACATATATATCAATAAATACATAAATGTACATACAGATACACATACGCAAATATATTTTTAATACCTTAGTGAGTTTTATGACTAGCTAGTAGGTGGGTCCTGAGCTACTTACTAATGATATTATTGGTGTCTTAGCTTCATTCAATCATCTATCATGCGTTCATGGACCCAATGTATTTGACAAACTTCTCTTTAATTGCACCTGTCTGTATATTACACTGAAATTGTAAATACAGGCGTAAATCGGATTACAATGCAATAATAATGATTTGACAATTATTATAACGGTTTTCCTAGGAATATGAAACGAAACGACGCATCCCTATCAGATTAAGGTTGTTTGATTCGTCCCGGGAAATATTTTAGAATTTTTGTATGTGCTTTTGGAATTTTGTGTTGTATATGTGTTGGTTGGTATTACTGGTTTTCTTCCCGTGTATCGTTTTCAGTTGTAGGTAATATTTAGAATTTGTTTTATTTCAGTCCGTTTGTATATAAATAGATGATAATATAAAGAATTCCATGAAAATTTTTTTTCGAATGTGGGTAGTATAGCTATAAAAACGTGGCAATTTACATAGAAACTCACAAACAATACCGTTTGAGGGATTCAAATATGCAACATAACAGATTTCCCCATGACAATTAAATATTTCTACTAGGTAAAAACTAGCCTGTGCCTCTCTTAGCCGCCTTACTATCTTCAAAATTATACCAATCGACGCTTTGTTGCACTGTGAAAAAGATCATATTAACAAAGAAACACACTTTCACATTCAATATAACAGTATGCATTAGGCAAGGTCCAATATTCGGTTCCAACACTAATATTATTAGTGTAATTACTAATTATATACGTAATATACGAGTACCTATATTATGCAGAATATTTAATCGTAATCGTAAGTCAGTAGCGCTTTAATATCGTACTATTTATCATATATTTTTTAACGTATGTATACAATATTTATTCATCATATTATTCATGCATTACACAACATTTAAAAGCTTAAATGTAATTTTAAAATTTAATGACTGTCTTTTTAAATTGTTAACTCCTTAATTGTTAAGTATTTAAACTCTAGTTCGGCAAATTATTAAATTATATTATCTTGAAAATATGATAAAGCCTTATAATTAATTAATTATAAAATGCACAAATTACGCATTTTACTTTTTTCTTTATTGTTACAAACACTTATTAACTACATTATATTTTTCCTTGCCAATACAAAAGCAATATCTTGCGTTCCATTTACTTAATCTGCAATACAATCGTAAGCGTCAGCTAAAATATATTATATTACCGCCATCTATCGGTGCATATTAAAAATAAATATTGATATTTACCGCTACACATATTGAATACTAACTAGTATACTTCGCCTACTTCACCTGAGTTGAACAATTATACCTCAACACTGTGCTTCTCTTTTATAATAAGTTCTAAGATATGACTATAATTTATTCAGTGGGTAAATATGATCTGATTCAATAAATACACATGACATTTTTATGGGTTAATATATATATTATTTTCATCTAGAGTAATATACCTAGATATCAAACTATTAAAGAAACTTTAAAATACTAGGTAAATATTACTTCCTACATACTTTTATACAGTCACGAAATTATTATTATCTTTAAAATATGAGTTCATATTATTTCAATACATTTGTGTATTGATGTATTTGAGAATTGCGCCTGTTATGAGAACTTACGTGGAGAAACGTACGTCTAAAGACTAATGGATAAAAGTAAGCATGTGTTAGTAGTAAGAAGCACTCAGACATCACAATATTTCAGAAGATCGCAGTCAATACAGCGCAACAAAAATCACTAAACGGAGATTGAACCCGTACAGCTCGTGGCTAAACTTCTAAATTAAGCTCATGTGACAACTTCGTTGGTGATAATGCACTCCAACTTCGTACATTAGGGTAGCTACTGACTATGCGGGATGTTTTTACCCACAATGATATAATGTTAGTCATAATCTTCTCTTTTTTATACATATTTTTTTATATATATAGTTATGAACGATCGCTAACATTATGGTCGCAAAACATTTTAATGTTGTCCTAATTTTAGATATTCTAAAGTCCGGTAGATGGCGTTGTAGTTAATTTATTAATATAAATGTTGTACAACCAAATAAGTTGTAGTTACATATCTTTCATAGCATAATAATAATTCTTAATTTCATTATTATGTTAAAAAACTGATGTATGCTAAGAAATACATGTTCCATAATTATTAATGGTGGATCAAAGACACAAAAAAAACTTATATTTATGACATTGGTTTACTGAACTATTGATAAACTTTCTATTTTTTTTTTAATAAAACTGCATTATCCTTCAAAGTCTAAACACAACACCAGCATAGTGTATCAGGTACCCTAAATAACACAAGATCTAAGTTTTAAAAACATATGTGATGAATTTAGCAAATGAAAAATGTTTTATAGGATTAGTTGTGAACTTAGTAAAATTAGACAATCTATGAACTGGATGCAGACGAATCTAATACTTACGTAGAAGTTAATTAGCTACTGTATTTTATGACGCAAGTAATTTATTTCATTACTTCGCGCTAACTCTAATAAGTATCTACGACTTGAGCTTTTATTAACGATTGATTGATTCTAGAAACAATTATATTAAAATCTTGATCATATCGATGCCCCCACGAATAAAGCCGTAACTGTCAAATTAAAACTTTTCAGGAAAAAAGAAATAATATTTTTTGTGAAACGTTTCCAAAAACATCAACCTGTAACATCGTAACCCCGAAAATAATTGAAAAAAAATAGTGCCAAATTGCATAGATGTATTACACGTTGTAGATTCCAACATATATACATAACATGAAAAGTCAGTATCGCACATTACCGATTTTTTCGTCTGGGGCATCGATATATTCAGTTTTAAAAAAAAATCATGCATCAGTTGTATTGAATACAATACAAGTTGTATAAAAAGTCAAGGTACAACGACGATACGTTATATTATGTCGATCAAATATTGGTTTATGTAATAGAGCCTCGGTTGACTCTGTTACAGACGTCTCCAATTTTTTTTTTATGTATTGGTAATCAAACAGCGTTTAGAATTTTTTTTACTAAAACTATTACTTAAATACTACAGCCAAAACAGATTACAGAATCTCATTATAAATTACAATTATGCTTTTCAAATATGGATCGCGTGCTTTAAAATGTAAATATAGTTTAAAATATGATTCTAAAATTTTCAATGAAATCGTATTATCTTCCAGACATGTATATTTCTACTTGTACTGAATAATCCAAGTAAAATTACACATGAGTATAATCAACCCGTAATAAACATGTTGTTAGAAATGCCATTAAATATTCCATTAACCACATGATCCCATGACGGGTTTCACCCCTTACCTAAGGGGAAAATGGGAAAATTTCACATATATAAAAGTTCGTACCCCAATGACCGCTATTATGGAGAGATTTTAAATTATCATCATTATACTTAATTTTAATCCCATCAGTACTTATGCATGTTGTTTTTGATAGGTATGCTACCACTCTCCTCAACTCAATCGTGAAATATTTTTTAATAGGATTGAGTTGCCAGAAATAAAAGTGCTTCTAACTTTTTTATTGATCGTCAGATTATTAGTGACCATTTTGAGGTTAATAATTGATGATGATGACAATCTACCATCACGTAGCTAGACTTATGTCTATTTGTAAATAAAAAATCTATTTATGACAGTGCTGGAAGTATTAATCTGTGGACCTGAGATCCATTTCGCGCATCGTTTTGAAAAAATGGATATTTATAATTACTACAACATAGAAATAATTTTAATCATGTGATTTGTAAATCTACACCATTGGAAGTATTAATTAACCTGTGGTTAAGAAAACCACCTCGCATATGACTTTAAAAAATGCATATTTAACTACAAAAAATGTACTACTAAATCGAAATAAATCTTATAATTTTTTTATTCAGGTATTTTATTAGTTACCGTCAGATTGCTACACTGGTCTTTTTTCGATATTCAAATAAAAAAACAATTGAATTTCTAAATACTTTCGACACGTTCAATCAACTTTGTATACTAAATATTCGGGAGCTTAGCCGAGTGCTACTAAAAATTAACGTTAAATCTAACGCAAATTCACGTATGGTCACAAGCGTACAGTGTATAACGATGGTGATTTAATCTAGAAGATTGTGGTCCAGCAACTGCAATTTCATTAGCGCCTCGACGTCACTCGGAACTTCAGTTATACCACTAACGACGTCATTTTATACGGTACAACGCGACAACGCCACGAAGCCATAACGCCACGTCACACGCGTTATATTTGAATAAACTCCTTATTTTGTATTCGTTTTGTAACTGTTACTTTTAATAAATGTTCATATCGGTATTTCAATAACTATAATAGTCTTAGTGTTCCATATCAGGTACTTTAAACTTCTTTATATATCTTTTTGTTTTACTTATGTGTAATATAGGTATTATGTGATATAATTATATGATAGTGTCAGTATTAAGCGTATTGGCGTATTAAGTTTATTTGAACACTACATATTTGTTGTCATTACTAGAGCAAAATTTTACAGGAGGCATTTTAGGCAAATGTAGTATTTTATATAAAAATGACTACCGAGTCAGTTTTGACCTCATTAAACGAATTTGCTTTATCATCGAGTTCATTTATTTGGATAATTAATCTTTTGAGTTTGGTTAATTCGAGCAGATGTTAGGAATTTGTGACATAATTGAATATTATATTTAAATTAATTTTATCCATAATGAGTATGGAACTTATATATGCGAAAGTATGTTTGTTTTCTTTCTCTTCTTTCACGTCGCTACAGAGGGTCGTATTGTATGCTTTTTGGTTTGGAATATGTGTAAGCGTTGCCTAGCAATCAGTAACAGAGAGGAATTGACAACCTTTTTATTGCTGTTCTTTTCTCACACGTTTACGACGTCGCGAACAACATCTAATATATATGTGTGTGTGTTTGTTATATATATGTTAAATAATACTTTTTTACCATTTTAGCATTATATAATCAACACTTTATTTTGTTTACTATTTTTTGTTTATATACTTTTTTAATATGTGCTAGAAAACACTGCACATAACGCTACAGTCATAAAGAATAATTCCATTTAAAAAATAACTTTTATGAATACAAATCTCACAGTTTACGAATAGAATTTCCAAATGAAGAGACACGAATTATTTTATCATTGAAAATCTAGTAGCGTGTTAATTGGGAACGCACTCTCGTACTTAATAGGATTTTAAATAAACATTTTAAAGTTTTTCTTTTTTGGCATATTCGCCTATATTTTCTGTTTTATGCATTTTTTACGTGACTAACCGATAAACGTGCGATTGACTCATCTGATGGTAAGTGGTCAGCGTCGCTCATGGCCACCAGTTTAACCAAAGCATCACCGTTGTATTTTTAGCCAAGAAAAATAGATCAGAAACTAGCTCTCTTCTCCAACTTCCAGCAGAAACACCATGCGTCGTTTGGCGACTCACGGTTATAAATAAGCAAGGCAACTTGATTGATTGCTACCATATACTGGTTGGTAATTCACCTAACCATCTGTGGTATGATTAGAAGTAAAACCCACACATGGTTTGCTCTTGATGGCACCTCCTTTATACCTACCTAAGCAAATGTGTATTAGGTGGGTCTTAGTTGCCTTTACAACTTATGCAAAGGAGACCATATATCCTTAGAGGTAGCACCATATCTGTGAGCAACTTTGAGTGAGGAAAATACTCATGAGTTATTGACACTAGCAGTTCCAATTTTGCAATTAACTAATCAATTAGCACTAAGGAATAATAACTAACTTATTCTTATTAACAATTAATATCTACAAAATTTACTAACTGACTACATTCTCTTCTACAGTCCGATTCGAGATTGTTACAGGTGTTTACAGCAGCGGGGAATGGTGGCATTGCAAGCTTTTTGATATCCTCATCCCATAAAAAAGGAGGCGTAAGTTTTAATCGCTAAATAATTACGACAGAAAAAAAAAATAACAATTTATATGGGGTTTAATAGCTTAATAAATTCACTAAATACTTGTTCATCTCAAATATCTTCTATGTACAGACATGCATCAGTTATAATCGTATTTTACGATTATATATACTAGAGACCCGTTCTGCGCTCGAAATTCGACCGTAATTCATAATGTCAAATGATTCGTTCACAACGACAGTATTCAATCTTATAAACTCTTCAGATTGACACTAAACAAAAGAGTATACGTGTCTTATTATCCACGTGTGTGTCAAACACATGGTGGTATACGTGGTAGTGTGCGTAATGTTTTATTTATTGATCTAATTTACTTTATAAGCATTAATATTGAAAAATAATATAGCGTTCTGCACTTCTCCTACATTTAAACTATAAATGTGCCAAATTTCAAACAACTCCGTCCGCGCAATTCTCGTAAAAAGGTGTCCAAATTTTGCTTCACGTATTAATATATAGATTATGTATGCAATTATATATGCAATTGTGTGATAGATTTAAAACTAATTCTCTGCTTGCTAATTTGACGATTAATTATCGTTGATATATTTGATGTTATTAAATTTTCATATTAAAATCTACATTATTAAGTTTAGTTTATGATACGTATGTTCAGTATAAGTTATATTATCAAAGAGGACTTATAGGACATTACACTTAACCTATTATTATCCTCGTATAACCCGAAATATAAATACGACCCGAGTTCTATGGCTTTGATATTGTAATACCTTTCAGTATGATATTGTGGGTACTCTAAATTTATTTTACATGACGATAAACACGTCTACACAGTATTGAAACCTTCTTTATTAATTAAGAATAGTTACAAATATATAGTTTATTGGTAATGATATGATATTAAGTAATAATTAATTATTTAATTGTATTTATTTTTTCTGTCTTCATCGTTATGTATATAGAGACAACAGTTGTTATTTTATTACTCTGTACTTTAAAAGTTATACAACATAAACACCAACCCACATCTAAACGCGTAAGTAGATTAAAATTACATACAACGTAGATAAGCCTCATCTTTAACAAGATAACAAGATACGTTTGTACGATAGGGGAGCCATTTGCCCTCGTAGCAACTTCCGTAGCGCATTCTTAACGTCTACGTAACACCTCTACATCGTAGCTGAACACGAATTGTAAATCTATGCGCCTAATCTTGCTGTAACGTCCTTAAACTTGTCAAGTATCGCGGTAGAGTGGGCAAGTGCAGCCCAGTCCCCATGACCTACATCCGCCGACCCTCGCTCGGGAAGCTGCTAATTTCCACCATCGCGGGCTGAACGACGTCACGGAGGGGGCAGGGGCGCCGACGGCCCGCTGGCTGCTCGCTCCGATCAGTCCAGCGCCCCACTCCGAACGTTAACCACGCGTCGCGCCGCCGCTCTAACTACACGCGATTCCACAACCGAAACCACACTCGACCGCCTGAAAATTAACCGAAAGTGATCTGATCACTCGCATATTTTTTTAAGTGTTACCGTGATTTTTTTTTTAACAAACTGTGATAGTCAGGCGGGCGGAGGCTCGGGTGGGGCGCGTTCCGCTGACACAGTGGCTCAGTCGGCCGCCGGTCGCCGAGTGGCAAGCATCATCGATTTTCTCCGCACGACTGTACGCGAGGTACGTAACATCACGTGCTCGTATTTTCATCGCGGCTATTTCCACGCGACGCGTATTTTCGAACGATCTGTTTAGCGTTCAAGGCCGCGACTGTTTGCGTTAAAGTTTACGCTCTGAACGCTTATGTGTTGAAGTGCAAATTTTGTCCAAACACACAATAATATTATCTCGTATCACGAGTCTTTGGAGGAGGAAAACGAATTGTTTTCATGGCTTCACGATCTTCGGTGAGCGCTTAGAATAAGTAATGCGATAACGATTATTTCAAGGTTGTTCAATTGATGCCGTGGTGCGTCACTCTTACTCTTATGCAAATGTGTTTTGTATGCATTTTACATATTGTTCGTAATTACGTTTGTGGAGTTCGCGAAAAATGTTTGCCGTCGGTTCGTGTGGGAAAATTAAATATAATGAAAGGTCGCAATGACCAGGTGTGCGTTGATAGTGCGGTCATGACCTACAGATGGTAACATTCTAAATATTACGATCGTGGCATGCGGCCTGGCATCATTTCAGATCGCGTTTCATTCAGACAGACGTATGTATTTAGTTGGCTGTATATTTACAAATAAATACACAGGTTGATTGTTTTACGACATAAGATAAACGGTAGGTACTTGAAGACAGAGATTTAGAGAGACTACTCAATCAAATAAACCGCGGATCATAGTACAACATTTCAGCTTCATGTTTAAGTACAAAATAATTTGAGATAAATATACTAATTCAGAATAAACCAAGTTCTTGTCAATACGTGTATAATAAAGATATACCTTAAAACTTAGTGGTCTTTGTATATGACTTCAATAAATAATCATAGTGTAACATATTATTCATGGAATATTAATTCGTGATGAGAAAATCTTTGGTTGCTTTTCTTTAAGATTAACTCAAGCAGTTAGTTATATTTTATATATAATATGTGTTTGAAATAGTACTGAAGAAGACTGAAAATGAATTCAATGTGAAATAACTCTTTGACAATAAAAAAACATTGCAATTTCGACCACTTATCAACAGTCAATTCTTTTAATTAAAATGTGTTACTGACGCTTTTATATAATAAAAAATAATGAATAAATAATGAGTGTTCATAAATCCTTTCATCGTCAGATATATACCATTAATTCCTTTGGAAATAGAACTCTCTTTTAGTTTATTTGTAACAGTTTTATATCTTAAATTTTATTTGTGACAAAATTTATCGCGAACCTTTCATACCTAGTTTTTTTCTAAAAACTTTTGTTAGTGCATACAGTATACATAACATACATACAGAAGTATTGTGTACAATTTATTGCTTCTAAATCTAAAGATTTGACTGTGTTCTGTCCATGAAACAATCAAAGCCTACACTATAAATAAATAGACTAAATTTTTTTACGATATTTTTCTTTTTAACGGCTATTTGCAACAGTTGTACGCCTGTTATAATTCTAGTCATTTAACGCACGAGGAGCCCTCACAAGCAACGATACGTCCTAAGTACTAAAATGCCCAGTATAATACTTAACAAGATTCTTGATAAAAAGCGTTTCCGTTTACAGAATGTTTCAGTTATATAAAGGCATAGTATTCGAGGCGCAATAAAGTAGTTATTGGATTTTTATCGCATAAACCCATTCGTTGAGAGCGTGATCTCAGCTGTAGAAAATTAGCTTTCGCTAAAATATCGTATTTCAAAGGGGTTAAAGTTATTACTGATTCAATTTATCGATATTTGAAACTTGAAATCGATTGTGAAATCGACTGAGAATATTTTTTGATTATTAGGTGCATTACACACTTGTCGGGGTCGATATTGATTGATGATTAAGGTAATATATTAGAAAGGAATAAATATTATGTTAAACAGAAACAAAATCCTTAGTACATATATATTAAAAAATAATAATAATAATGATTAGATAAAGATAACTTCATTCGTGTAACTTTACATTGGATATTTAATGTCTTTAACACTATACATTAATTGTTACCAACAGTGTTAGATATAAAAAAATCAATATGTGAGTTACATTTAAACTCTATAATTTTTATAGATATCATAGTCGATTACAGACCGAGCTGATGGTAGGTTGTTATCTTCATCCATTGACATTAATAACATAGGCATCGAAAATCCATGCATAATCAACAAAGAAAGAAGAGGGACGAAAGAGTAGGGAAGAAACAAGAAAGAAATTACAGTGTTATAGTTTTCACGTTTTCGAATCATAGTTTGCTATAATATGGTCGTAGGGTGGTAATAGTCGTTGATACAATAATGATGATGATGATAAAAATATTTTTGTGATTGTAATTTAAAAGTAATTTTATTTCCAATACAACAAAGTTTCATAAATTTATACTCATAATTAGTCGTGCTGTTGAACGCACGATAAGTTATTTAATATGTAAATATTCGAATGTGCATATTAACAAGTACGTAAATGATGTAAATAAAACATTACGATAAAGAACAAAAAAAGAAGTCAACGTCCTATTAAGTGTACTTTGAAGTATGATTGACATTTGCGTGTGAAATAATGTAATAGTTTTTGTATTTAGATCATTTTTTATATTGACAGAATTACAATGAGCGACTATTGTAATGTTAAAGTAATTCTTTGACTTGGAAAGAAAATTTCATTTTTAAAACAAACAAATATGTTGTTATAAAAGACTTATGTCAATGAAAATAAAAAACCATTTTGAAAGGAACATGCACTTGCTTTAAAAAAAAAAAATAAGCTTTTAAATTTGGAATTATCTGAACTCAAAATTTCTATTATTTGTAACGGTAATATGTTCCTAACGTAAGCTTATAACTAGTGTTAATCTTGTTGAATGGGTGATCGTTAATGGCAGAAAAATGTGAGCGCTTCCGTGCTTTATAGGGTACTAAAAGAGGTTTCAATTGTTATCATTAAATAGTAGTCATTGAACTATATTTAAGGCCTTTGGCCAGTATAAAAACTTCTGAGACTTGAGTTGGTCACTAACTCTACCAATCTACCTAAGCAGAATATTGGAGTACGCTTTAATGCGCCAGGTCATTTCAACTATCTGAAGAGACGCGTACCCAGTAGTAGATCATTCATGGACGTAAGCCAATACAGAAACGTCTACCAAAATTTTTCAGTTCAAAAATGAACAGTGAAATGAATAACAAACATAAAAATCTTATAGAAATACATGAAACTAGAACAAAATAAAACAAAAATCAAAACAGTGACCTAAAAATGGCAACCATGACTTGTTTAGTGAATAGAATTTCAATAAAACAGGCACTTGGCAGGCTGAATGTTGAGCACACTTTACTTGGCACGCGCGTCCACTGCATTAACTAATGCTTCACTTGGCCTTCAACTTTCAATTAACAGTTATCTTTATTATTACTATAAATTACTTCAGATACTGATTTGAATATAGTCCATGTTATTATAGTGATAGTATTGTAATTTAAACATCTTATCACACGTAAAATCTGTTCGAATCTTCAACGATTCAATGAGTATGTAGTGCAATTTTATATATCGTCCCTGTAGAAGAAAAATTAACTAAAAATGTTAAACTTTGGTGAAAACCGCAATTTAGGGTTTTTTACAAAAATCGCTATAACTTTTGTCTAGAGGAGTTATACCAAATTTTTTACATATATCATACTGTAAATCAAAATACTCTATAAAGAAAACTTTATGATAATGCAATAAAAGTGATTTTGACTGAAATGTTAGTTAATTCGTTTTCATTCTTTTGGGACGATATTTTTGTATGAGAATTTTTTATATTATTTTTTGACATCTTCTGTGTGACACTTATCTTAAACAACAAACAAAGGAACTCTGTCATTTGTTACATTAATGTTAAAACGTATTCACTGAATATTTACTACCATAGTAACTCATCGTATACATCGTAAATAGATAAGTAGGCTTATTTATTATGGGGGATATCCTTAAACGCGTATCTCAGTCTCTTGGGGAAATGGTTCCGATTTATGTGGGATTTCTAACCACTAAAACATCGGCAGCCATCCGGAGTATACGAAAGCTCGAGGATTGAGCGTGGAGGATTCTGTAATTAAATAATTCAGGTCTTAGTTGCTGGATTTCAGGGTGGATATCGTTATTTATTTAGTTCTGGCTTAAAAAAGGGGTTGAAAGGATATATATTTATACTGTCATACAATTAGATTTGTACTTTAAAATTTTACACTTGTGTCAAATATTCAAAACACTATTTATTAAAAAAAGACATATCTTTATAAAGTAAAAGGAAAACGCTTCAATTTTTAATGCCATTTGTTTGTCTTTGGACACAATATTCAGAATTTCTAAGAATACATCTAGTACATAGGAGATAACGGAATTAATACTACTTAGAATGACAATTTTGCGTAACTTTATTCTGTTATCTGTGTACAGTAATGTTCATGTCGAATTAACTTTGTAATCCGGCAAATTTTCATACAACCTTTAATACCCTAATTAAATTTAAAACTTAGACAAAATCTTGTGTCTGTCGACAGTCTGTCTTAGAAATATTTTTACTAAGAAGATACCTATCTAAAGGTATGTAAATAAGGTAAGAGAAAACAGTTATACATTTTTTCTCCTATTTTTCAAACAATTTAATTTAGTTAATGCATTGAATTATTTTGTGTAGACATAAAAATATACAGTACATACAATTATCACTTGTATAATATTAGAAGCATATTTTCCTCAATTTTCCCACAATTATACTCAAAACTAGCGTACCATATTACGTGTTCAACTTTTTAAAAAGCTTTTTACAGTTTTCCTTTTTATTTTTACTTTCAAACCAAGATTGTTATTTTTCGCATTCTTTTACAAATATGTAAATTAAAGCAGTAACAGACTGCCCGCGACTGTACTGTACGTGTACACGCTCGCAACACACATACATAATGTTCAGTTAAAACTTTTAATTAATACCTCTCTCCGAGTTTCGTCGTATCTTTGAGGTTTATAATGAGATAGAATAGGAAGAAAATTAAATTTAGACCAGATAGAATGAACAGAATTATATTTTTTACAAGCTTATATTTAAACTATTGTTTATGGGGGTCAAAGGAAAGGACAGTGAATTAGAACTACTTCCTCTTGTCTTAAAGTGTTGGCAATCATATAAGCATATATTGCTGTAATTACGATGAAAATCTAGGTATAATGAAAGGCAGGTCGTGGCTTTCAGTGTTGGCTTCTCTTTTTTCGTTAATAGTGGACAGAACAGTCATTATTTTTAGGATTTAATGCATTAACATGTAAAAATAATACAAGTTAAATACTTAATATTATTTCATTTTCTATATACATTCGTTACTACTACAAATCCGTAATGGAACAGCGTGTTGAAGCCCTTAGTACAAATAATGTTGGTTAATCGTCACTTTTATTATATCCAATGGAACTCTTAGTGATGATGATACTTCTCCAGGTGTACCCTTATGACCTATAAGACGTCTTATAAGACGGGTCGTCTAAATATATATGAATTGTCCCTCCGAAACCAATTTACAGTGTGAAAATTACCTTCATCAGTGTCGTATGTATCTAAGTTTAAATGACATAAAAAAAATAACTTCTAATAATCGACTGCTAGAATACAATATGTATATAAATATAAGTATATGTATATAAAGTAATTAAATCAATTTTAATACTGCAGTATAAAAATATGTTAATATTATCTATTATTAGTGTACCACGTGTGTCCTGATTACATAGAATTTAGCTGTTATATAAAAATCACTGCATCGTACAGAAATTAATCTCAAATGAAATAAGCTATATTATAGAAATATTGTCATTCTTGAACTAAGCCATGAGGTTTGAAGTAATTTGTTTAATATCACTGTTATTAAATGTAAGGAATCTAGATCGTATCATAGTAAGTTTCTTAAAACCACACGCCGTTCGTAATGTGTTTTTGAATGAATATTATTTCTCAAGAACAGAAATGTAAATTAGTCATTTACATAAGTGGCAGTAATTAATTCATAATGCGTCATTTTCTCTTTCACGTAAATATCACTAAATGATGGTTAACACGGTCTTGGAGTATTACCAAATAATTTTGTTGAATTTGGACAATGCATTAACACCTTAAGTTATCACAAGTGTTACATAAAACTGAATGCGAAACCTTGAAATTTATCAATTTTTTTAAAAACACTACCCACTTCAATTGATTTTCAACCGTAGTTCCTTAATAATAAAGTTCAACTAATTCGTTACGCTACGTACTCACCGATTGACAGTCGCGCACATAATTCACATAACCGCTATCGACAGTTTTGGCGATGATAGTGACCGCGACGATACCGCCTTGACATCGATACGTGGATCATTAACATCTCACGCTAACCTCCGGCCATTGAGTTTTGGACGCGATTGTACTAGATGTATTGTTTCGATGTTTGATTTACTATTTCGTCACACACTATTCGATACCATAAAAGTCACAGTAGGTGTACAATCGCGTACAGGGAAAAGTACAGAACATAATCCGTATAATCATTATTAATATCGCAATGTTTATTAGTATCATTCATGACGTATTTCCACTCGTCTGTACCATGATACATTTGATATTAATATGGAAACTTTAACGTCTAATATTTCATGTAATGATTGTATTGTAAACTGTAATTGACTCTAGAACGTTGTAGTAAGTTTATAATTATCTATACATCGTACGATACAATCATATTGTATTTGTGTTGCAGCTCAGTTTTTTAAACTGTCCAATTGATTTGAAATAAGAATACAATGATATTTTTGTAATTATTTACAATACATTATTGTGTAGTATATTATAAAGTACAAGAATATATCCAAATTATCTAATTTCAAACGAAATTATATGTGAGCGAGGTAGTAATTAAACATTTTTTTATTCATTGTAATTATTTATTCTCTTAAATATGTACTAATATTATAAATGTGAAAACGTGTTTGTTTGTTTATCCTTCTTTAACGACACAATGGAACGTCGCTACTATGTTCTTTTTGGTTTGAAGATAGTTGTTAGGATTACGAGTATTACAGGTTACTTTTTGCCGCGAAAAACATCTAATTTCTGTGAAAAGATCCATTGCGTTGAATATTTCAGCAAAATCAAAGAAAATGTTTCATTTGCTGATAACAAAGCGTTGCCTTGCAACCAATGATAGAAAGGATTGACAACCTTTTAATTGCTGTTCTTACATGCGTGGGAACCCGCGCGCGACGTTTTTTAATTTTATAATTTTGTTCAATGCAGTCAGCGTGGTTCAGAAATCTATCAATAGATGGCACTTTACTACTTTCTGAATCACGCTGACAAGGTATCTTGTTGATACTATACGTAGAGATGTCAATTGTCATTATATTGTCTTGAAATGGAATTTGAAGAAGTTTTACTTTATACATTATATTTTGGGGCTTGCACAAATTTCAATATATTAACGAAAAGGTAATACACTTGTTTTCGTTACAAGAGATAAGTTTTACGTAGTAATATTATCTATTCAGTAACTTTACGTCGGAGTCACGTTTCCACTATATTTTTTTTATGATGTAAATAACAGTCAGTAAGCCATTCATTATTAATGTTTACGTAAAAACAAGACGATATATTCACCTCATACATTTGTTTTCTTTCTTTCTTATTACTTAAGTTATAAGTAATTAGGTTAGAGATCTGTCTTCTGCACTTACTAGTACATACTTTAAGTGACAACTATTCATGATATATATATATATATATATATTCATGCGACGGGAACCACTCCCCGTTATGTAACTCGACCGCTTATTTACTGACTATTTTTATAAAAACTATTCACCAACAACGAAATTATACACATGAAAAATATTGTTGATATATTATTACGTATTGTCTATTCAAGCTGTCCAATAATCATATCTATCATAAAAAAGCTATTCGACAAAGAGGTCTATTCTTATTCATACGCTATCAATCTAATAAAAGGTTTGGCCGCATTTGATTCCGTTTTTATGTGATAAAGGCAATCTTTTGAAGTTTAAATATTTTATTTGTTTACTTAATGTTACCCGCGGCTTTTCTCGCACGGGAGAAAAGGAGAGCAATAGAAAGGTTTTCGATTGTTTTCTATCACTGGTTGCCAGGCAACGCTGTGTTGCTACAGACTTTCTTATATCTGGCCGAAATATACAATTAAATGGATCTTCCCACAGAAGTCATTTTTCGGGATAAATACATCGTGGCATTTTTTGACCTCCCAACTATGTCCACATCAAAAATCATACCATAATGACGCTTCGCTATGCAGTGAAAGAAGGACTAACAAACAAACGGACACATTTTCACATTTATAATATTAGAATGGTTTCTTTATTGTGTGCTTCGTATAGGGATTGCAAATACCGTACTGACTTTATCAAATACCTTAAAAATTCACACCAAATATGGACGACCGAAACGCCTGGTTAGCCTATATATAAAACAAGTGTGTTAAAAAGCAGAAACGGTTCTACTTAGTAAATCAAAAAGACCTAATTCGATTTAAAACGATACAAAAAGCAAATACTTAATATAACCCTTATTACTAATTTAAACAAAATTACAGTATTTTAACACATAGTGTGACCTTTACTGATGGGATTAGTTCAACTACGGTTTGAATTATTTATCAATGCTGTCGACATAGCGAGAAGTAGAGTGACGTTTACGTTACGAAGAACGAATTTCAAAAGTAAAGTGTATTTTCGAGCGGATTTTCCGTCGTTTTCTATGCCTTTATGTACTATTTCTTGTCTATTATTCTTGACATTCCTAATAATACATAAAAAACACTTATTCTGAGACAAAACAAAAGACATAAAAAATATTATCTCTAAAAGCGGCTCTTACAGTACAGGGGTCGCTAGTATTAGAAATATTTCTTCGCAGTCTTTCTTCTAGCATCTTTTCTTAGCAGTTTTTGCAACGTTTAATAATAACCCAGAATTGATTGAAGTCAGGCATTAATTCTGCATTTTGTTACTTACTTTTAAATTTACAATAAAAAGTTAAATCAACAAATGAGAGTGTAAACATGAGGGGTAAGGTATTGATATTATTTACCTAAAATTATTAAAAAAATGAGTTAAGTAATAAGCTAATCTTTTAAAATACCTAAACATCTGTTATCATAGATGAAAATCGACTTTATTATGTAAAATTTCAAACAAAAGACAACATCAAAATCGGTACTAAATAAGAGTTGTCGAAATTTACGAGTTTTAACGATGTCACAGACGAACACAACATAGACATAAAAACAGACATGTTAAACTTCAACTTACTATAAGCCTCATTACATCAACGGTTTTTGAAGTTATCACATCATGTGATAAGTTGTATTTATAAT
>DWPA01001838.1:0-17280 GCA_018251375.1 Calpodes ethlius
GTACTGACAAACAGCAGGTTTTTATAGCATATATCACGCCTTATTGCCGAGAAGAGACCGTACTATGGTAGCTGTAATCAATAGGTATGCAACGTCGCAACAAGATACTGTCAGTGTCTATAGTTAAAACCTGAGACATCATCAAAATATCGTAACGAAATGATTGACATAACATTAAGGCTTGTAGACATTGGCTCAAATGTTTGTCTTTAATAGGTCCGTTTATTTTCCTGCTTACACTCTATAATTAATTACTGAAGAGCTATATTCCTCGGTGTATGAAGATTATGTTATTTTTTTATGCATCTAATAGACAAACGAGAGCGCGAGAAGTAAGAATAACCACTTGCGGATACTTGGACATCGTCCTGAATTGTCCTCATTAAATGAAATAATAGACGCAGTAGGTTACACCGAAGTCAACGTAGATGCGGTGCCGAGTGTAAATAAGGGAACCCGCATTTTTAAAATGTAAAAATATAAAATGTGGTTTTTAATATAAGTTATTATTATTTATAATTATAAATTGTTGTTGACAGGCGGTAGTCGCGCCGATACCGTCACTTCAACGTCAAACATGTGGACCGAAGGCACGACTGGCTCCGGCGCCAGGAATGGCGAAATGATCGATACATTCGACTTTCTCATTAAAAGTAAGTAAAAGCTTGTAGTGATATGTCTAGGTTTCTTACCCTAGGTAATGATGAGACTATCTGTATGTGTGTGTATATGCAGTGTGCTAAAATTGTTTGAGTTCCATAATTTGATTTTTTATGCATTAAAATTTTCTCGGGTGATAGTTTTGTTTATTGTTGTTGACAACCTCTTGTTTAGTTGAAAAACAGAACCGCACGTTGTCAAGCGCATCAAGTTGTGTGTACCTATTGCAACTGGTCGACTCTGGGGGCACAGTTGTTACTTAGATGAGTGATTACTTTTGCGATATTACGATGGTGGGTAATTACAGGTATATCGTCGGCGAACAACTACGTATCGATGTTGACCCGTGAACAGTTGTATGTGTTGCGCTCCATCCGGCCCAGTTTGCTGTACGAGTTCCTCCAGGAAGTGGCTAAGGTGCGCAGCGACAAGCGCATGCGGCGGGCCTTACCCAATGTGAGTGTTGCTTACCTGACAAAGCTAATAAAATATAATAAAATTTATTTTAAATTGCTAATTTTTTAAGTATCTGACTTTCGTCAATCTACGCATCGTTTCAACAAGTCTCTAACGTGAATGGTCTTTTGTCTCGAATGTGTCTTTTTTCTTACAATTTCATGTTGCACTTACCTATTTCTTTTGTCTCTGTATATATAACTTAGATTCAAGAAATCTTTGAAATAATCACCTAATTTGTAATAATAACCTTTCATTACAACAATATACAATTTAACGTGAGTTTCAAATTTATAAGTATAAATCCACGAGTTGGGAGGGAATCATTCATATAATTCGCTATTATATCTTTGGGTAGGAATGCGCGTTCTGCAAGAATAACGGTGAGAACGAGGAGTGCTACTCATCGCACGCGCTGAAGGATTGGCGCGGACGGGTGCTGTGCCCGGTGCTGCGCGCCTTTCGCTGCCCGCGCTGCGGAGCCACCGGAGACCGCGCGCACACCATCAAGTACTGCCCCGAAAACGTGGAGGGAGGTCTGTTACATTTATGTCCCTACCACTTCTATATGTTTATCGTTGACTTGAACCGATTCCGTGTTATCGTCATTAATTGACGTCACTTTGTAAGCACGTTTTAAATTATTGACTTATATTATATTATATTATATTAACTATTACAAGAAGATGAGTCACCAGATGAGCCGTTACAAACAAGCCAAGAATATTTAACGGTTTAATAAAAAGTTGGGGGAACTTGGATAGGGATACTTTGCATAGGCAGACTTTGCAGACTTAGATAGGCAAAATGCACTTTGGCACTGCAAGTGCGCCCTGTGACTGGGTTGTATAATGTTCACCGACATCCAACAAAAGCGTTTGAACTGGCGCCACTATAAGAAAACAGTTGGCCAATGATCTAATCTCTTACGCCTTCAAATATTTTTAGACAAAATTTCAACTTCAGGATATTACATGGATGTAAATATTGGCTCACAGGTCTGGAGCGCTCGGGCAGTCTATCATCGCGGCGCCGTATGACATCAGCGCCGTTGCTGTTGCCCCGTACGTCCCCCGCGCCCGCCGCCTCCGCTGCGCCCTCGCCCGCCACGCCGCTGCCACACGCATCTCTATGGTCTAGCTTTGGTATTAACTAATCTGTAGTTCCACTACAGTAGGGGAGTCCGCGAGGTTATATTGGAATTTACCCGAGATTAATAGGAGACCCTCTTTTTTTAAGATTGTATGATAAAAACCAAAAAGGACATATAACGTATGTGATATATATTTTATTGGCGTATGCAGGGCTCCAGTAAATATAAAAAATATCATTATATAGAAATTATCGAACGCGTCAGATATTTACAATGTCGTGTTTGCATAAAGGGGGTAGCTGCACAATATGTAAAAAAACGCAATTACAATATAAAATTGGAATTTTGATTATACAAAGCGATTTAACATGACGTCCTTGTCGTACTAATCAATAATCTGACAAAATTATTGTACTCTTACGTCACACTTGAATGGTCAATTTATTGAAATACCCCCTTTTTGCATTTCATTACCTCACCATATTCTAATTTGAAGCGCTCGTGTATTTTTAACCACCCATTTTTAACTCTTAAATATTAGGCTACCCTAGACGCACGCTCAAAGGACTTTTCTATATTAGAGGTACTCGGCAATGTTCAAAGTTTTCTCTCAAGGTATTATGTTAATCTTTCGCGATTGAGTTAATCCGACAATCCCCGCTTGGGACTCCCCAGCTACTGTCAATTATCGATTCGTATGTATGTGAAGACACTGGTTTATATAACGTATTCAATTATTATAAGTATGTATTTTCTCGTCTTAGCGACCGTAGGAATTATAATTGTAAATGTAAGCACTTTTCATTGTGCAGTGTCTGCTGGTGTACTCTATACTACGCTCATTAGTGTTTTACACTGTACTGCATATTGTACTTTGTCTTACAGTAGGTAGGCATTTTGGTGTACATATAAGTGTACCTACTATAGGTACAATATATAATGCATTTTCCATTTGGAAGTACACTCAGTAGAGCAAATTCTTTCGATGTTAATACAACATAAATCCTACCAACACCGTTGTATTTCTATGTACTATATCTCTTTGACCTTTAGCTCGTGTAAAAATGTTAAGATTCAAAGATGCTCATAAACTATTACATAAGTATAAGGTCACTAGTAATTTTTGGTGGGAATGTTTGGAATAACATATGTTCTATAGAGGTTGTTTAAATCTTAAAAGTGAGAAATGTTTTCATGATAAGTCTTAATCCCTAACAGCCAGTGTTCAATTTACTATTAATAATAGTGTTTTGAACTATTTTGCATTGTTACGTGTGAGTGTTAAAAGTATTCAAGTTAAGTATGCGGGACATATTTGGCTTGAAATGACTTTATGCACTGTAAATTGAGACTTAGTTAACCTCTTTAAACTTTATGATTTTTTCATTGGTTTTGAAGTGCCTTTGCCTATATTATCATTTAAAGCAAAATATTTAATTTTTTATACTGTATCATCATCGAACAATACAATTAAATTTTACAATGCTACATTCAATGAATTTATTGCTAATGTTCAACGATTACTGTAATTGTAAAATTAATTAATTAGAATTTACTATTTACCATCTTATTCTGATTTTTTATTCCGGCAAAGTATTCTTATGTGTAATCAATTCAGAAACAATATTACCAATGAAAAATGTTTTTGTTTGTCAGGTGTTGGGTTGTCTTGTGTTTGGGTTTTATTAAATGTTTTGGCATTATATAACAGTATTTCATTTACTTATCTTTAATAATCCATTCTTTGATATTTTTTCTGTAAAGATTAAATTATGGTGGTCGTTTAAAGTTACCTTTATAGATAGATGGTTTAAGTCAACTTCAAGACAGTTCTGCTTTAAATAGGGGAGATATATGATATCTTTTAAGATATATATTATTTAAAACATTGTTCACGGTACTTTAATATTTAATAGTACTACAAAAATGCATTCAGAGCCTCAGTAAAATCAAATTATGTTGTATGTTTGTTACCGAATTACCTTCAGCCAATGAACAGTGAAAAAATTATTTTTATAATCGCAGTACAGAGAACATAATAAAATCTTTGGTCTCCTTAGTTTGCGCGACCAAAGCCATATATAAACACTAATCTTATATATTTGCAGTGGATAAGTTTAATTTTTCAACAAATTTGAGTTTTCCAGAGATTATAAAACATAAAAAGATTATTGAAAGTGACCGTAAATCTATAAAGATTTAATAATAAAAACTACGCCGTTATTTATACTGTTTATTCAATTCAATTAAACTAATTATAATAAGGATTATTATATCAACAATATAATAACAGGAGTATTTTAGTATTATCTATATAACAAACGTATATTTTAATGTGATCAGTGTCTTGCTCATTTGTCTGTGGCAATGGCACTTTATATTTCATATAAATAACATGGAATCAATTACAATATTCAAGACATTACATAATATCGTGATACACCGTGTATAATATTTAATCCACAGATAGTTAAAGATAAACTATTATTTCCTTATTGGTGCTACATGAACTTTTCCACCATACACAAAAAGCACCTACATACCACAATACACTAGGAACATTTTTAATTTCCTTTGCAATTTACATGCATCATACGATAAAAAAGGTCAAAAAAAAACAGTTTTAATTAATAGTTATAAAGATCGTGAAAATTATTATAACAAAAATTATGATTTTAGTAATTTTATACGCTAGACATAAGTTCAGATTTTCCAACTTATAATACACTAGGTATTATGCAGATTTCATTCAAAACTATAAACATTATAGTTATAATATAGTAAATTCATACAGCATTGAATTTTTGGGAAGCATTAAATTTTTTTTCGTTCTTAAATAGTCTACCAATAAACAAAAACATTTAATATTAAATTGTATCAAATTCGTATGTTTTGTAATTAAATTTAAAAAGGATACAAGCATTTGTATTTACCCGAAAGTGTCTCTCTTGTGGAAATATTTAGGATATTTTTACCCCAAAGGTAAACAGAATGATTGGCAATACGGTAATAAATAAATTAGTTAAAATAATAAGTAATAATATTGAACACTAAATGTTAACAAATACATTGCATAGATAAATAAAATGTCTTATTTTGTACATCATAATTAATTCTGCAATATACCCAGTTGTAACCATCAACCTGTAACATTTATATTTAAAAACTGGTTAAATTTAGAGTTAATGCAGCCAGTAATTATGAATTCATAAACTTTTTTTTATTATGACGATAACTGAACTGATGTTTTTGGCACATAATATTTAATAGATTAAAAAAATATACCAATTTTAATATCAACATACATATTAGAGGCAGTAAGGGTTTTCATGTAATAAATAATTTAATTGGCAGGTAAGAAAGAAGCACAAAAGTTATAATTAAATGAAAATATTTTCAAATCTTGGCAAGTTCACCGATAATACGCAAAAGAAAAAATTATAATAATTACACACTTATTTAAATAGAAAAAAAATACAAAAGATTATTCCTAAGTATAATCGAGATTCAATAAGAGTAAAATCGCATTGTATTCAATTCATTGTCTCAACAAAACATTAAAGAAAAATGGTATCTGGAATGATTTTTACAATATTGGATATTGGAATCGAATATTCTGTAGGAATGATTTAATTTAACGTTCAATGGCGAACAACACTCTTAAATTAAATTATCGTATAAAGAAAACGGTTGCTACTTCTACGGAAGATAATACTTATAGGACATGACAAAATATTTCCATCAATAAATTGCAATGTACTAGGAAGAATACTTGGAAGATACTTCGATAACATCGGCAATTTAACAATCACATGAACATATTACAAAAAAATCTAAAACATTAACATTCTCATTTTAAAATGTAAACATTTATGTATAATAAAATATTAGACCATATCATGCACCTTGAACATTAGTTTTATATTTATAACTAACGAATAATATGTACTTAAAATATTGCGATTCAGAAAATCGTGTAAATCTTAATCAATACAACTTCTAAATTTAAATAATTATAACCGTTATTGTATAATAAAAACATGATGTATACGCGGATCTCTAGCTAAACTACAAGAACCTTATACGAAGCTAAAAGTTGTATCAACGAAACCTATAGGACGTTCGAGCGTTATACCGCGCGTACCGCTTATATTTCTTTTCAACGCGTAATTTAACCGCCATCTTAAATATTCCTTCGATTGATAGGCGTCGAGCGAAACCGTTGCAAGAACGTAAGCTTAGATGTATAAAATAACTTGAGATCCATACAAGAATGTGTCTTCAAGGCAAGACTGGTTAGCCATTTTTTACGTTAATGCCTTCTACCACCCCTAATTTCGTTGCAACTTACCATCTGGTGGGGTTGTTACAATGAGTTACTTATAATTAAAAAAAAACGATTTAATAGATCGCTGTGCCATTAATATAATTTGTTAATTGCTTGATAAACAAAATGTATAAATTTTAATTGTAAGTGTTTTTTTTTTTTAATCATAGGATAATAATAATACATTTAAATTGATCACAAAAGTTACACTTTTTTTTAAATAACATTAGGAACAAGATTTGTAAAACAGAACGCGCGATATAAGCTCGGTGAACATCTATCTAGCCGTCGCCCAACCGCGGCAGGTTGGCGCTATCACTTGTATAATCTATCACAGTAATGAGAGATATGCATTTAGCAGTAACTTGTAGTGCCCGCCCAACAACAGCCAGTGCCAACACTAAACCCAACAACGACAATCAAATCTTTGGTTTACAATACATTTGTGTAGCAACGAGCAAATCATTCACCTTAATTTAAGACTACATTATATATTGGTTTCGATGTAGAAGTGTAATTCAATGTTATTGGTACAACCGTCCATCACTAATATGTCGATATATCGTTGAACCGTGAGATTCTATCGTACGGATATTTACTAACAGATATCTATGTGGGATTTTGTATATGCAGCTATTTTTTGGAAAATGTATAAACAAAATATGCTGTCTCTAAAGCAAAAGTACTCAACGAGATCTTTATGACCATAACATATTGGATGTTAAAATAGTAAGAATACATAAAATGAATTTTGAAACAAAATTCAAATCATTCATCATTAACACAGTATACCTTGAATTTTTAATTTTAGTACACTGAATAAATAAAAGTGTAACCCAGTTATTTGCACAGATGCAAAAATAACATTTCAAATGATATTAAATATAGACCATCATTTAGCAACGGGGCAACTAATTAATTGATGCTTATACAAATAAATTCAATACAAACCCAGCGTGGCCAAAGCGTATCACTCAACTTGTTATTTTTAGTAATTTTAAAACGTAACACATTTCCTTGCAACATAACGTTCATTAATTCAAACATTATTTTCAATACGAGTATATATTCACTACATCGTCTAAACACTAGGACCATACAGCGGCACATACAAACGCAGTCTTATAACTGGTATAGATAGCATCCCTACATCACAATCAGCGCGCGGTATACATACATGGGGTGACGTCACGGTGGTGTGACCGTCGGACACCTCAACTGTCACGCCACCAGTTCTGAAGCCGACGAAGCTTCCGCTCCAGTCGTCATTCACTCGGCTGCTCACCTGGAAGAAATAACATATAATTCAGTTATTAATAGATAACTTTGAATCACTTAGTTTCTTTAATAGTTGCTGGTTTTAAATATGCAGGATATGAATTTAACTTTATTTATCATTTATATTGTGTTCGTTTTATTATATGTTGCTGAAATTATCAAATTAGAAACACGTCTTATTTATTGCATTAGCTATAAAAATACCAAACATTTTGGCAACTAATCTTTTAATTTTTTTTTTACCAAATAAAAATTGTCTCTGGTGTTTTGGGTGTTATGGGCAGCGATCTACTTACTATCATATGTCTATAAAAAAATATGATGTTACTTATATATAAAATAAAGGTACATATTTTTGATTACAAAAGTTGATAATATTAATAATGATAACAATGTTAGTTATAAAACAGCCAAATAAATAACAGTTAGGTAACAGATACTAGAGATTCAAATTAATTATATACTAGGATGGCATGAAGGGCGTATGTGCATGAGTGTGAAGGAGTCTTTGTAACCGGTAAAAAAAAGATGTTAAGTTCCACTTATATATGAGCGATGAGCGGTAAGGAATGAGTGGTGAGTCATGATTGGTGATAGGTGATTGGTAACGGTGATTGGTGAGTAATGAGAGGTAATTGGTAATTGATGTGGGTTATAGGTGAATGGTGATTGGTGAGCGATGATTAGTGATTGGTGACTAGTGAGTGGTGAGCAGTGAATGGCGAGATGTACCGTCGTTGTTGTTGTGCTTGGCGCGCACGAGCCGCTCGGGGTGCGAGTGCGCGAGCTGCGTGTAGTCGCGGAACACTTCGTTGTATGTGTCGTCGTTGGACGACATCTCGCTCTCGCGCATCTCCTCGTTCAGTTTCGTCAGTCTTAGCCTGCAATGGATTGTTTATGGTAACAATACAAACAAACAGGACGCGAGAACAAACATTAACATATTATAAAAACGATTTGCACATTTGAAGAATATAAAGGGACCTTATATTATTATTGACTCTCCAATACTAAGACTTAACAGGTATATAACATTGCACGGTTCTATGTGGAAGGTGGTAACTAGCCGGATGGTTAATATTTTCTAACACTTATCCTTGGTGTGAACCGTTATTCTTGCATTGTTAAGCTATGAATTCAAAGAAATCTTTATCTTTAAGCACAGTTTTAAAAACAAAATCTATTTTAGTAGGACAAAAATTTTTTTATGTTTCCGACACATTTAAGTTTGGTACAATATTCATTACATAATTGTTTATTACTACCCGCCGACGATTTGGAACGTAAGCAAAAAAATTAAGTTTCACAACAGACGCCTGCGAATAAGCTTATTTAGTGTAAAAATGAAGAGATGAGACCATTACTAAATATTTTTCACATTAACCTTTATTATATGTCTTTTCCACAATATATTCTAACTAGAGCTGGAAGTTAAATCTCCAAAACATCGTTTCTCAAAACGATCTGTATAATATTATCATGTATGTACAGTACATTACATTAGGTTACTTTTATCTTGCTTAGTTGTTGATTTCTGCTTAGCCCAAAGGTTGACTGGTAGAGAACGCTTTTAGCATTAAGTCCACCTTTTCTAACATAATAATTTGGTACAACAAAGTTTAAATAAATAAATCTATAAGATGTTCAGAGACTGAATGTTGAAAACAATTTAAAATTCTCGTAATTAAACGTTTTTGAACTCACAATGTAACGATATCAGCGTTGGCATTGGCTACGGCGATGTCGAGCGGCGTGCTGCCGTCGCTGTCCGCCAGCGACTGGTCGGCGCGGTACCGCAGCAGGAGGCACACCTGGGGACACGTGTTACACATTAACTTCCACTTATAGTCAATACTTATAACCTTCTGTTACTTACGAACTTGTCTGTTACTGTGTCCTTGTATTACTGTCGAAATTTCTTAACATTCATATTTTTGAAAAAGTTCAAGTCATGATGTTTCTTTATTATTTTATTCAGAGAATCCTAACATATAACTAAAATATACATAACAAACTTAGGAATTTGAGATAAACGAAAGTTATTTGATAAAATATTTTTTTATACACATGTTTACTTCCTTCATTTTTTAAGTTCATTTATCTATGTCGGACTGTTTTGAACTTTAAAGTGTATTTTAATGACAAGTTATATGAACGATTCGAATAGAAAAATCGTGAGCACTCTGTGTTGATTTTATTGCAAAACTAGTCGTAAACACGTGAATTTATTTGCAAATTACAATCGGACAATAACATATTTGTCATTATGTAATAAACGACAGATGCTTTACCTGTGCGGTGTGACCGGCTTCAGTGGCAAGGTGCAAGGGCGTCTTGCCGTCCTCGTCTTGCGCGTTCAGCTTGCTGCCGTTCAACAGGAGAAACGAACACGCCATTACCGACCCCTGCAAAATATTTACATGGTTTCTTTAGCATATCTCATGAATGTGTAATTTTATAAAATTCTAGCAATTTACATAGCTTTATTTAAACTTTGAACAGACGAAGTAGCCAGTGCTTCAGTTACGTTTCTTGTGCATTTCCAAGTTTTATACTACAACTTACGTCGGTTTAAGGTACCGAATTCAAAAAATAATGTTACTATGGATGTATTTATTATTTTTGAAGATATTCTTCGATGAAAATGAGTGTGTTTATCTTTTTCAATTTAAAATGTCTCTCTCAGATATTTTCTAGATACTAAATGATATATGTCACGAATAGCCTACTTCTGGAGAATAAAAATAGAACTCACATCAGCCACTCAATAATAAAATGGCAATAAATCGGTAAAAAGTGTATATATAAAAATGTATATGTCATCATACGCTGAGAACGGCGTAGTGTAGCGGCGTGCGGCCGTGCGCGCGCGCACCGTTCACGTCGGCGCGGGCGGCGAGCGCGGCGCGCATCACCGCCACGTTGTGTGCGCGCGCCGCTCGCTCCAGCACTGCGCCCGCGCTCAGCGCCTCCGCTGCCTCCGCCTCTGCAATATAGGTGTAGCGATAGATCAATTATTATGATGATTTAACCTCCGATCTATTCACACAACGTAAGGGGCTAGTCCTTTTCGATCTAATCGATTTTTTAACTGTGTATTTCTTCACTTAAGCAATCGAAAATTTTAATCTAATATTAACTTATTTTACGTAAATAACCGAATGAATCGACAATGCACCTCGTCTAATCTAACACCACACAAGGATATCAGAGCGTTCCCGGGATATGAAAAAAGAAAATAGAAAGATATAACTTCTAAACTTAAAGTGTAACAATATGACTTTTTCTATTATATTAATGGCCTCTAAGAAGGAATGACCATGTTATATGACCTTCGTCCAATAAAACTTCCGCAGTATTAAATCATATACAAGACGTAAAATTCATCACCTTTGTCCATTGCGGCACATAAATATAATAAAGGACTCACCACAATCATCATCCTCTCCCTCCGTCGAGGAGTGGTCGGAGGGTAGACTGAGCCGCAGCGCGCGCCCTCCCGCCAGTTCCGCACCTACCTGTAGTACGGGACTGCCCTCCGCCGATTTGCTCTCTGATGCTAAAATGTGGGTAATCAATATTATTTAGTAACATTCACCTCATTTTAATATTATATTTTAGTTATAGTACATTAAAATACTTTGACTACGACTAATCTGTAGAAATAACGAAGAACAAAAAATAAAATAAACTCTGCTGTTGTAAAATGCCTATTTAATAAAGTACTTATCGAATTTAACATACTTCTACACGAGAGGTACAGAAAGAGTTGAACAAAGTGGAACAAAGAGACGGCAGAAGCGATCACAACCACTTGCCACTTGATATATATGTATATTATGGGCTGCGTTGATGTTACCTAACTGTTAACTACACACGTACACGATATCAAGTGCGAGTCGCGATGTGCGGAGAGACCCGTACCATTTGTCGTTAAATGGTTGTCAATAAGTTGCTTTTGTCTTTATTGTATGGAGCAATAAAATAATGTAATAAATCAATTGGTGCTGTAATACAGTAATTATATAACGTTTTAAAAACTTTGATTTAATACTATGAAAATTACAGGTGTGGCAGCACCTTAAAGTGCATAAAATGCCCTTGTCGTGTCGCCCATGAAGAAGCGGGCATTACATAAATATAGTAGCCATCGTAGATGCTCTTATTGCATGAGTTTAAGATGAAAATTATTTATCAATGGAAAAGGAGTAATAAATAATTACAGTTAAAAATAATAAAAAAAAATATCACAGTTTTATTTAGTTCATTATTCTGGTTACCATATAGGTTAAAAGTACTCGTCAATACTAATAATGCGAGCCCAAACTCGATGGGGTTGTGTCGTTTTATTCTGGAGTTTCTATGGCCACCTTCCAGCTCCATCATTAGACCAGGTCGACGGTTAAGAATTATTGTATTGTCACCGAAAATGAATTAGTATGCAAAATTTCAGCTTCATTGGCTATCAATAAGTGGTTCAAATATCGATTGTAAAATTCCGCCCAGATATACCTACATACATAAACAGACAGAGTGAGTTGTATAATAAAAAGTACTCACAACTGGAATTGCTGTTGACGTCGCTCGCGTCCTGTATAGTTTCCGCGATGACGGACGGCGCGCGCACTCTAAAACAAATAATTATTGTCGTAAAATAGAGAAGCTGCTTGAATAGTATTTCTAAGAATAAGTATTATGGTGTATTGTAAATTAACACACTGTCTCTAAATATTAAACATAAATTTATCGGACCATTAACATTCACTTTAGAATACGACGGTATTAAAAATGAAAGATGTCGTCATAGGTTATATATGATAGATTATATACCTGCGTCGCGTTCGGCGAACAGACCAGCGCCGAGCGTAGATTGAGGTGGGGCGCGCGGGCTGGGGTGAACCGGGCGCGGGGGAACGCGAGCCGGGGGAAACAGGAGCGGGGGAATTGGGCAAGGGGGAACCGGATGTGGGAGGAGCGCGCGCGAGCGTGCTGGCGGCGCTGCCTACGATGTCCCGCACGAACTGCAGGGACACATACTTCGCCCGGATCCACGCTTCGCGGACGGCGCTGGAATCAATACGGAAATATACTGTCATCAACGAAGAGAATTATATAAGTTATGTATGTTTATTTTTAGGGTAAATTGACGATGCAGCAAGCTGTTTAAAAATTTTTAACACACCTTTTTTTTAATTTTCTTTTTAGCGTAAATATCACGTTACTAATGCGTGACATTGATCGATTAGAGGTTACAAATGTGCTTTTTTACTCGGAGATACGTCACTAAACATTAGTAACTGGTATATACATCTTATTATCTAGGTGTATATAGTACTCGGTTCAGAAACTTACGTCTCACACTCTGGACTGGCTCGGGCAATAGTTGCACCTTCCGTGTTAGCTTCATATATAAGATTCACAATTTGATTCCCCAACTCAGCCATTACCTACAATGAACGTTATTAAATAATATACATTATACTAATTTCAATTATGATAAAATCCAGAATTTGAATGACAAAAATTAAATAAATCAACAAAGTGACAAAAAGATTTCCATAACCTTAAATGAAAATTATTGTACATCGTTACTATTTACGGTACTATATTTGTTTATAATAAAATTAAATCAAGTACATGTTGTTATACCTTTATAATGTCAGGCTCCCAATCGTCTAACGTAAGAGATCGAACTTTGCTCACATGCACGCCCAGCGAGCGGTGAATTCCTGAACACTCTGCAAAACAAAGCGTTACTTTTATCATAACAGTTATAGCAACTTAAATTAAATTTAATCACAAACATATAATACTACGCGTTTGGATTTCATTATTAATTTAGTTGTTTAGTTGTCTAAACGCAACAATTTCAAAAATTACGGCACTGATTTTCATGCTGTTTTCACCAGTTAGATAGATTGACACAAACTTGTATGAAGTAAATATGAAATAGTAACAAAACACTTGAAAATAACCTTTCTCTTAGAGCAATTAATTTTCTATAAACTTCTTTTCTGGAATAAGGCGTGATCAATACACTAGTTACAATATTAACATTATTTTATTTTCTAAGTTAATTGATACCACATAAGTAGCAAATTGACAAACTATTTTAAAATATCTGAAATAACTAAAAGAACCTTACCAATACATAAAGTGATTCCTAGATTAATACTGGCCCAGCGAGGGTTGGGACTTCCGCAGTCGCAGCAATAGTTATTTCCCGGGATGCTTAGCAACTGTTCCCATATTCTAGAAACGAATATAACACATTTATTTTCTAAATATCTATATCTATAGTATCTAAATATACATATTTCTATAGTATATCTACTATCTATAGTATCTAAATATACATATTTACATTGCTACGTATACAACAGTTTTTGCGTTTTTTAACATTTTCTGTTGTCACTGCGGTAATGCTCACCTGACTTTTTTCATAGCCGGGTTGGCAGGATAATGTTTGTTATTGGATATTTTACTGTCATCAGGGACCAGTATGAGTTGTGAGTCGGGGTTGTCCCGGCTCTGACCCTGTTGTATCGCGGACCGGATGCCATTCTGCAGGGCCGTGATCCAACAGTTCAACATTTCCTCCGAATCAGCTTGAAGCATGTGACTTCTGAAATAAAAAAAAACTGTGTTGAACTACATTATATGCATGTCAAAAGTTATGGTGAAATTATGATTGTTTTTATTAAAAATATATTAACTGAGCAAAAGACTAAAAGAAAGTCAACAAGATTTCTTTTATATAAATAGCCAGCAATCGGGCAAGCTTAGAGCACACTCCGCCACGCTGACCCAGTGCAGATGACTTAACGACTTCATAACTGTCCCACTACTGGGCTCTCGTCACACAATGTGGTGCAGGCCATAGTCCACCACGCTAGCCAAGTGTGAATTGGTGGACTTCACACATCATCGAGAACATAATGGTGAACTCTCGGGTGTGCAGGTTTCATCACGATGTTTTCCTTCACCGAAGCAAGTGATAATTAAATAGCAATACGCACATAACTTTTTTGAAATTTGAGATGCGTGCAACATTAGAACTCACACCCCTAAAGATTTGGGTAACTAACATTCGAAATACCTACCTCGGCCGGGAATCCAACCCAGGACCTCTCGTTTCTTAGGCAGGGTCACTACCAACTACACAACTAGTCTACGGGGCCATCAATCTTGTAATTGATCATCGTTTGCAAATGGAAGGTATTCGAGAAAAACTTCAAGTGGTGTATTTATTAACTTAATTGTTGCAATGTACACTGATACTAACTTAGTCTGTACAATATCTAAGTAAAGAAAACGTAGGCTATAGAAACGTTATTCATTTGTCGAGCAATCTCTTTACGTGGTCAATGAATAAAATATTCTCCCATTACATACTGACCGCGCATTGCCACCTCTATATTCTAAGCTCAAAAGCCCAAAATACGTGAACATCTAAATCTTATCTTAAAGGAATCTCATACAGAGTACGCCAACCCCGACCACAGATTAATAACTATTGCTCCATCTCTTTCCTTCTTGAACGTCAAAGCGAGACATGTTTAGTATCCGGTCTCAGCTTTCTGAACGCTGGATGAATCATTCATTTCTCGCGGTTTGCTTTACGAAATAGTTTATACAGCGTTGGTTTAAAGATGAATTTTGTTTTGCACATTCGAAATCAATTTTGATGTTGAATGTCTTGTAGATAGTACGAGTAACTTGATTCTTTGTTTAACGATAAAACACGCTTTGCTTTACACTAGCTTCTGTCTGTGGAACAGTCTGCATGGAATTCAGAATTGGGTTCAGAGAGACAAGAAAAATTATTTAAGTTCTTATTAAAAAATCGCGTAAAAAACTGTTAAGCTGAACTTAGACCGTGGGAAACTTGATATAAGCGGGAATTTCTTCACAAATACTACTAGCAAATATAAAAAGAAAACATTATTATGAGATCTAGTGCATTAATAAAAACCCCTATAAAAGTTTATGTCAAATATCCATCCATCTACTGTCAAACAATATTTGACAGAAATTCTGAGTGATGCTCGAGACAGTTTTATTAATATTAGAAACATCGTAAGTGCTACAGGCATTTTCGAGATGAAAACGAATTTGACTTAGACAAACATGCAAAGAAATTATCGGTAAAGTGGATCATGATTCAATTTGTTTGACAGTACTGATAACAATGAGTTAGGGGTTTAGGATGAAGATGATGATGATATGCATAGTGAAGTTGTACGCAAAGAGGTAGTAAAATTTTTTTTTTCTTATTTCGTATTTCTTTTGAACATTGAGTGTCATATTTTCAATTATCTTCATCGCCAACTATAACTACGTCACAGGTGGGCCCCAATGCTATTTTTGAATGAAAATAGCGTATAAACAAATACTCTCTAAATAATCATAGTTGTTCTTAAACATCAGTATAATGTTACTAAGGATAATAATAAAAATATATGTTAATTTTTCGTCTGAGTAATTTACGATTTAAAAATCTTTAACACCAATACGTTATAATAGTGAAATACTTAACCAAACCGAAATGTGATCATAAACAAGCGAATCCCGAGAACCCAACGCATTCAATTAGCTCAGCATTGAACGACAATAGTAATTAATTCCCGCGGAATAAATGCATTTGTATCGGTTTTACATAAAGAGTGTTTAACTCTATTGACCGTGCGTTTGTTCGCTAAATAGATAATATATGGAAATGCTGAATTGGAAATAATGCGTAATCGAGTTCGATAAGTACGTAGTAAATATTTGTAGTGTTGTGTAAAGTTAAATGGTAAAACGACTGTGTCGGTACTTACACACTTTGAAACTTATTGCAACCAAAGCCCCCTTTGAGAGTCTACAATAATCTAAAGCCCCTTTAATTTAAATCGAACAAAAATATGTCTATAACATAAGTTTTAGTTTTAATAATAATAAGGAACAATAGATTTAGAATTTCTGATTAGATTACCTCCACGCCCCCTTTAAAGTATTCACCCCCCTTTAAAGTATTTATCACTCAATTCGGAATGACTGCTACAACCTGGGGTTTCCTGCGTTTAGTGTTTCGATTACTTTTTATATACCTGCCTGGCTTCCCAATCGGCTTATCACCCACCTTCTATAATCAAGCGTTGAACGATTTTGCGAGTTTCGGTCGCAGGGTCAGTAATGAGCCGGGCTTTCCTTCTTTATTGGGGGCAACGCGTTAATAATACTTTTGCTGAATCCGGATGCTCGTTTGTCGGTTATTTGATGGTAACTTTTCTAGATAGTTTGCTCTTTTACGAGGATTTTTACACCTGACAGTACGGAAGGAAGTGAAAGTACTTTTGTTTTAGGGTGCTTCCTCACTCGCTCGTAATATAATAGTTCAGTTTCGAAAATTCAGTAAGAGAACAAGCTAAGCGTTATAGCTTCTGCGATACAGATTGTAACATATCTTTATCACTAGCATGAT
>DWPA01001839.1:0-17273 GCA_018251375.1 Calpodes ethlius
TGAGTAAAATAAAAAATAAAAATTCTGATTATTTTTTTTTTTAAGATGGTTTTTGTAATGTTGTGTCCAAGATAAATTGGACCTAGTTATGCAAAATGGATCCAACCCACAAAAACCGTTTTTTTTTAGTTATACCATAAATGGCATCTCCACATCGACTTTGGTATATGTAAAAAAAGATTTAAACTGCATGGTACGCTTTTCCTAATGAAATATTTAAATGAAATTTAAAAACAAGCTATAGTCTCGTTATTTTAATATAACAATTTTTCTAAAAGGCTTATTTTCTCAAAAGCTAGTTTTTGTGGTTGCATCTATTTTGCATAAATAGAACCAATTAGGAACAGGAAAAAGAGATTCAAAAAGCTTTCTCTTTTCATAGGGAAATGATGAAAAAAAAATTGTCAAGTGATTGGTGTGATAAATGGTAGCTACGTGATGTTTAATAATTGCACGTAATAAACATCCCCTCCTCATTATTAATCGACTGACTGAGGTTAAAATTGCACAAAATATTGGATAGATTTCAGATTAAAAAACATAAATTATTTTACGAACGAAAAATATTTCTGTATACATTAACATTACGAAACCATATTCTACAATAATCTCACCCTGATTTAACTGGTTATTATGTTAAAATATGCAAATTGAGAGCAAAACGTATCAACATTTTTTTTTAAATAATATTCTTCATAATTTTACATTTGTCATAAATTATCGTTACATACACATTTATCCAAAAGTAGAATTTCTCTTCCACGTTTTGTAAAGCAAAAGCGCAAAGCAATGTGAAGGCAGCGTGCTTTGTGACTAAAAGCTTAAATGAATCGCTCGCTTTAAATGAATTCCCGGAATGAATATTCTACAAGCGAGTGATGTAGGGTCGCAGGGTTAGACAAGTAGACAAGGGTGGGTATCTTTCGTGGGGTGAATCGCTCGTGCTAATCATTGCCGTGACCCGCATTTAAACGAGCTATTTTTTCTTAAGATCTCTGCGTCTAAGGATGCCTTTTGTCATCCTCCTTGCGAAAGCGTAACGTTTTAACTATCCGACCCTTCTCTTAATGTCTATTGACAGATGAGGGTCTCATATTTCACCCTGTTGACTGGGTTTCGGGAATTGATTGTATCGGTGCGTGGAACACCATAAATTGACCGTTTTCAGTTAGGTAGTGTATTAGGAAGGCGAGGCGGCGACGCGCTGTATCGTGTCATCGTAAATCAAGTGGAGGCATAAACAGGCGCTACGTGGAACTTAATCCCGTTAAGCGCCTCATCCCAACATCTGTCTCTCGCGCACAATAGGTAGCCTTAGATCAGCGTTTACTCAGATCTTCGCATAAAACCTCTTTGAGGGAATACGGATATACTATGAACGACTCAATAAAATCGAATTAACTACTCTCCGATCGTAAAACCATACCGTTATCTTTGTTGACGTGCTCCGGATGGTAATGACGTTCGATGTTTCGCGTTCGATATTGACTCCAGGCGAACATTAGTTTAATTGTTATATTGATAAGCTTAATTCTATTGTACGTATTAAAAGCTTTCCTTTACGGCTGTAGATTGAATAGGTTGATGCTGATATTTGCTTTGTATTCCTATTAAAGATTGTATATATTAGGGAATAATGTTCTAAGTGAATATCTTTCTTACAACGGTTGATACTGTTGACGGCTAATTTGCCACACTGTGAAACTTCATAGCTCCAGTAGTATTATCAAAGTAAAAGTCGGGTTTTAAAAATAAAAATGTAATAAACGTAACTTTAAATAAACATTCGAATCTTAAAGTATTTGTTTTGAACTTTGAAAATATTAAAAATAAGCCCCTGGACTGTCTAAAAGCCTTGGATCGTATGTAGTCTAAAGAATTTATATTTATAATACAATGATAATGATTTGAAACTAGTATCTATAATGTAACACCATATTGGAAAACTATGATAATAACCTTAAATAAAACTATGATGGACTGTGATTATCGCCATCCCTGCTGGTCGATTGCACAGAGAATGTAGAAAAGAAAAAGAGTGAATGTAGAATGTATTTATTTATTTATTTAAACTTTATTATACCATAATTGCAGTGGTACAAAAGGCGGACTTAATGCTAAAAGCATTCTGTACCAGTCAACCTTTGGACTATGCAGAGATCAGCGATGGCGGTATTCAAACCAGCAAAAATACATACAAAGTAAAAGTAATGTAAAAATGTATTTCTGGTATTTTTCTGTGAAGCCTACAGCCTAGTTAACTACCGTCCTCTTCCTTGTCTTAAGTGTCAACCGACTCGTCATGTCCCAGATGGGTTTTAGAGTTAGTTCGTTCGTTATTTTTTCTACTCTCGTTTCATGGCTGGAAATTCATTGGCGTTGCCTAAGTTTTGCTGATGGCCTTAGGTGGCAGTAGGCACTGGCCTTCAGGTGGATTATCAGCGGATTTCTTAAATTTCTAACGTAATAAAAAACACTTTTGTTTCGCTCTAGGCTCTGCGATAAAGCGTATATCTATAACGTTGCTTATAACTGATTTGTCTCCGCTTTAGATATGAAAGTCAGGCTATGAAATGGGTTAGTGGTTAGTGCTGAAATTAATATATGAGTTTCAGAGTACTGCAATATTTCCTGTAGTTTATTTTTAACTAAGAGCGGACACAATAAAGTGTATTTCATGTTGAAATAAAGTTCTTGCGGGAAGACTCGTATTTATTTATTTATAGGACACCGTATAGACATAGAAATCGATGAGTAGGTAGGTTGTAATTACTAATGAAACTTAAAATTATAGGGTTCCACAACGCGCAGAATTTGGCAGCAACAAACAGTGAGCTAGGAGTAGATTAACAATGTGTAGGAATTGTTGATAAGGTAATTAATAATTAGTATTGATTAATAAAAAAACGAATGCTTTTTTAAATTTTACAAGTGAATCCGTTATGTCTAAATCACTACTTTTCGCCAGGACGTAGAAATTCTTGCGAAATCTGTGTAAAACTTCTGTTTTACCTGTTTTCTGGCAGACAGAAGTTTCATTTACAGTTGTGGGGGAATAGAAAGAAATCGTATGTTATTTTACTGGTAACTCGAGATGTGTTACGTGTTTTTATTTTATTAAAGGATTTGTATTTTTCAAGTGTAACAGGTAGGGAGAAGGTATTTGATTGTAAGTGATCGTCTAAGGAGATGGTCGCCATCATCTAGACGCTGTCTATGTGTCACATGATTTAGCCGAATTTGAAATCTGGTATTTTGTTGAGTTTTGGTAACCGAATCATTAATATGTCAAAGATATATTACTATTTAGGTGAATTATTCTCATTATAGTAGAAATGTTTATATTTTAAACGAGCTAAAGAAAATTTAAGCGTTTAGAAGCATGCGTTTCGATATTGTTTGAATGTTTGTAACTTTTCAATTTTAGAAAAATATACTTGATAGTTCTAGAATTTTTATGCATAGTTCTTGATGAGGTAATTGAATTTACAGAACACATTTCACACGAAACATGCTGTTTACTCGTGTCAAAATAACGTGCTCGTGAAATGGTACCTAAATCTTATATTATAAATGTCTTACATTTAAATGTGTATATATTTCGTGACGATGTTTGGATGTTAGTATTTTGGTCATGTGCTGGCCGTCGTACGGGTTAAAGTCAAACTTGGCACAAGGACATACCATGTCTAGGACTGGGATATAAGATAAATTGTATCCTGGGAATATATTCCAGGACGCTCAGAAATTTAGATATCAACGATTTAACGGATTTAAATGCAAATTGACAATCGGACAGACTTCAATTGTAGCGTCATCCTGGAAATGGGGATCCCCATTATGAATGAATCCGATTTTCAATAAAACAAATGTCAGTATAAAAAACGTTTGTGTATATTTATATATATACAAGATGTGTATGTGAAGATGAAAATATATCTAAAGATTTTATTCGTCGCGTTATCCTGTTTTTGTAGAGAAAAAGATATCGATAATAAAAAAAAAGGTATATAATACATTGATAATTGATTAATAGTAATTTAATTATAACGCTTTATATAGATATTGTATTTTTATTATATTTAAATATCATAAAAAAATATTAAATTATTCAAAAATACAACAGGCAGCTCTCAAAATTACGTGACACGACAATGATTAGTTTACTTCGGTTTTTAGTGACGGTGTGCGCGCGTATCTTAATTTTTTTTCTGTCACTTTTTACTTCCGTCCCTTTAAATAAAAATTTCATAAATTTATTATCCAATAATTTAATCCTAAGACGATAATGGACTTTGACCTTAATATGACGTTCGGAACTAGACACAAGTATATTCATTCCGTACTAAAATACGTACATCTAGATGTTTCGTCGCTAAGACTCTTGGACGTAATGCTCTGAATTTGCTGGCATAATCCGGACTCACAGCACTATGTTTTATTCCTCAAGATGGTTCTACGGAATCCTGAGGAATTTGATTGCATTAAGCTTTACGTTTTAGCGTTGAGTGTTGCCACTATTGTATTTAAGTCTTATTGATTTGAATAATTTATTTTAGTTGTGTTATATTAAATAAATAAATATATTTCAGTCAGTTATTACCTTTGATATGTATGTTGCTCTTTATCGACAACGATGCCTTTGCCTTTAAAAACATCTGTTTTTCACAACGAATTACAAGTTGGCTTACAACTCTCAAACACCTATAATATTCTAAGTTAACAATTTTACTTTCAAAAACATTACTTGTGTTAAAAACGATTTAGTTATTTTTAAATCGACTCTAGGTAGCGCTGCTTCTCATTTCAATCGTACAATAAATCAACCAGGTTCTTTTAAAATTATAATTATCTTCATCTACAGCTTTAAATTATAGGAATTGTACGTGGCGAATTGACTCTGATCTCCCTACCATACCTGCACCAATGTGAAAGTCAATTGTAATGCCCGCATGTGCTTAAATAACACGTTGTTATCATTTTAGTTTTATACAAATTTTACTTTCCGTTAATTTAGGCGTCCATTACCATTAATTAATAATTATTAATACGCAAAACTATTGGCAACATTTGCGTGGTGTCATTTTTAATGCGTTAATTAACACAAATGACGCAGAGATATGACAGAAGCTCGGATTACACCACTAGTTACTAATTATAGGAGCAATACACCGACAAACGATAAATAGCAACTTGGTGTCCATAGCCGGACCTTGGGAATATGATGAGGGTACCCCAGTGCAGCTGTCGCCCTTGTTGCTTGATAACAAACTTCTAATTATTTACTTTTGTTTCATATACATTCCAATAACTTATATCTTATTTTTTATTAATATTTTCTTAAAAACTTATCTTATTATTCCTTCATTCATTCTTTGAAGTTCAGCATTTGATACTAATCTCCTAGTGCGTTCCTCTGAGTAGCCTATTGAATACAGTGGGCTATCTTCTTTAGGTCGTAATTCGGGGTTCAATTTTATGCTACTTATATGTCGGTATGTATAAAGCGATTCAAGTTACAATGAAGGTACCGATTAAATTCTTCTTCATACCGTTAAAAGGTCAAAAGTATACGGAAAGATAACAGTTTTATAAGCAATTAACTCACAGCAAGAACGAATTAGAGTTTTGGAAGTTGTTACAATTGGAATATTATAGATTCACGTCTAAACTCCAAGTATTTCCAATTACTTGGGCTTAGGAAGGATTGCGATGTCGCTAAGTGACAAAGCAATATCGGAACGAGAACTTGGCGCCTACATTCAGCGCACCGTCGGGAATTCCTAACGAGGACGCTTCTTGCTCCTGTCATGGCGTATTGTCACAGATTGTTAATTTTTTTTAATATTTACAGATAATTATCTCTAGTTTCTTGGCAAGGTTGCTGAGTAAAACTGTGGTCTATTCATTAGTCTTATTACGTACTTTCCTGAATGTCATGTCACCTATCTTTTAAATTATGAATTTGAGATTCATATATTTTGAAATTTTTAGTTATTAACATTTTTTTTTTTATAATTGGATGATATTCTTTTTATAATATTAACAACATAACCCCTTATTTTAATTCATCATAAATTACTCTCTTTATTTTTCAGTTAATTTTCGTTATGCAAGTAAGAACGCGTAAATAAAACATATACACAAAAATACATTCATGCATAAAAAACCCAATTAGTAATATCCAGATGGAATGTTCGAGATAATTAGTCACACTACTGTATCATATTACTTTAAAAACTGGAACTAGCAGAATTCCCTTGCGTTATCTACATACGAATATGATACATATTTTCACTGCGGCGTTTACGTAGGAGAGGGTAAAAATATTGGACATTATTTACATTTTCACTTTATTATTTCTACTTACCTTATTTAAATTCAGAACCTTCAATTACATTAAGGTAAATTTGAGCATATATCCACTGAGTTACATTACACGGTACATATGAATATCAACCAACATAATTCAATTATAGGTTTGTTGTATACGTATTTTATATTCAGTATAACATAGAATAAACAATGTTGTTCCTTCGATAAATCCCTTTATTTATCGCACAATATTGTTTGCAAAAGATTTTACTTGTCATTACGAAGGCTATTTAGTAAATGAATTCCGGTAATTTGAAAGGCTCTTGTAAGCGATGCCCGCTCGGAGAAAATAGCTGTAGCGAGGGATGGAATTTTCTTAAAACGTCAACTCAACAAGAGCAGATTTTATAGACGCCATAAGATCCAAGAACCATCCGACTTAGCTGCTATAAAAACCACCTAACATTGCCCCGCGCTGAGATGTGCCTATTTGCACTTAGATTTATATCTACGAGTGTAAAATTCGCACAAACTTTGATGCCTTCAAGGCATAAAAATACTTCAGTATTTATATTTTTTGTACATCAACTGCAGTGTATATAGTACAGCAAATTAGGTGAACAGAAACGACGGTTTTTATAGAAGTAATCGCTTTTAATCGCCGTTGAATAAGTATATTAATAAAATAGGTATATAAAAGAGTGATGTGTAAAAATTTATGAAACGTAAATAGTTTAAGTAAAATCAATTTATTTTTTTACTTTGTGTACAATTTTATCTTGGTGTTTGCGTTTTAAGATGTGTTCTACAACTACCTGGGAATTACATCATTGCTACTTTTTTGGCTATACGTGATGCTTTTTATAGTACAAATAAGTTGCATTTTATGGCCATTTATTATACAATGTTATTTTAACGACTATTGACATGGAAAGATGCGAGTTTTGTTATTCTTTTAAGCAATTCAACGAGATTATCGTCATTTAGCCTCGTAGGCTAGTTAGATTATGCTTCCGAAGCAAGCGGTCTCGGATTCGATTCCCGCAGAAATTTATGTGACATATAAATATTTGTTTACGGGTCATGAGTGTTACTAACAATGTCTGTCTGTGTAACAATGTCTAATTTGTGTTGTCTAATCCCCCCGCGACGCGGAGAATCCTAATGCGGGGTATGCGTGTGTAAGTATTTATTTATTTTATTATTTTACACATAATATTTCACTCGTATATCAGCTAAATAATATACTTATAGGTGAGAGTCATAAATTAATTTAACTTTAACCTTACGCGACACGCAACATAATTCCATTAAATAGTAAAACCTATGTTGCTGAGATAAGCAATAGTATTAGATATCGGGTCCGGAGAACGCTCGATCATGCGTGAAGTCAATTTATTATAGAATTACTTTTGGCCCTAATGGAAGTTTTGTCCCATCGCAAATGGCACAAACATGACTAAGTTTCCGTACCTTTTCCAATTTTCTTTAAATGTTTGTTACAATTACGGGGTTCGCTCACGGTTACTTTTTATAGCGATAACAGTTTTGCGAGTGTATCGCTATTGTAACACTACAGGCAGACGTGGGCGATTTTTTTTTCTCTCTCCGTAGGCTTAGTTATTTTTAGTATTCTTCTAGTTAGAATATAGTAAAAGTAGTTTTTATAAAATTGTTTGAGACTACAGAAATGGCTGTATATTCGCGGAGACTTAGATTTACGCAAATCTTATACTTAAGTAGTTTATGAGATTTTGTAGTCGGATCTATAAAGATTATCTTAGTAAACAAAACTTTCCATCTAATAGACGAATTGAGGTTTTAATATCACATAATTGTTTTTGACTGGATAGCGTTTCAAAAAAATCACAATTTTTATGATATTTAATTGCTGTTACTAATGTTTAAACAAGCAATTTAATTAAATATCCAATGTAATCCGCTTAATCAACACTTTAACAAAATAATGAAGTTATAGTAGACGATATAGAATAGCAAAAAATTCGAGAACAATAAACGTTTAGTTACATTTTAATTAAATAGAACATCGTTGAGGGTCCGGGTCGATTTTCTCGCCTCCCACTGACAGGTCAAAAGTCTCGGTAATTAAAACACTAATAATAATTACTTTGTGACAATTGTGATAGTTATCGTAATAAAATAATGATATTTGTAACATTGTTGTTTATCGGCTTTTTTTGTTTCGTTTATGGTACCCAAAATGACATAATCTGAAACATCGCACACGACCTCTAGCTGTCTCACTTTTGGGATCAGGTCTCAAAATGTGAGAGGTACAGGCTATAGTCTACCATGCCGGTAAAGTGCGGATTGCCAAATCAAGGATTGGACAAATTATCTTGATTATCGTAGTTTTGTTTCATATTTTCTCAGTACTAGGGTACTCGAGCTCCTCCACTCTGAATCCAGAATGAATAGTCATTTTAGCAAAATTAATAAATTTACGGTTTCTAAACGGAAAATTAAGCTTATATAGCGGAAAAGATTTAGTAACTGATGTTCGCCAATGAGGAGTTCCCTCGTTTGGAACCGATCATAAGTGAAGTATCGATTCATACCGATCAAAAATAATATGTTTCGTCATTACAACTAATCCAAATTTCAAAATCGGAATCAAACAAATTTCAACTTTGTAGGACAAGAGGAAGTATTTGTAGTTCAGCTTGCAAGATTATACACCCACAAACATCTTAACAAAATACCAAATATTGCAAGTTAAATTAAAACTTAAAAAACAGGATTGAAATAAAAAAATATTTTGTTAGCGAATTTAAACATATGGGCAGACTAAATTGATTTTCTTTTGCTGAAAAAAAATTCCAAAGTACCTTCTAAAGTGTTAGACTTAAAATAAAAAAGTATTTGAAATATGAAAATACGAATAGTCACATTTTCAAGAAATATACCTTCAACGAATACCAAATTGTCTCTGTCAGTTTAACTTAGAAGAAATGGAAGTTTGATAATCCGAAAAACTAAAAGGCCAAATATTCCAGTCCATAGACGGGAAAGTTAGTTTTGTGCTCCGATATCGGAATAAGTCTGTCTGTTTTTTATTCTATAGGTACATATCTAGTTAAAAGAGGCGCTTCTCTTGCAAATTCAATTCGCACGAAAAGCAATTTTGAGACTCGACAGCGAATGGGGATATTGAATAATCTACATATTAAGGCACTGACGTTATTTCTATCAACTTCAGTTAATCATTGAACGTTAGACTTTCGCCAAAGAATTTATATTTGAAATTACCTTAGAATCATTGAGAACTTTGTCTCTTTAATTTTTGATTTAAAAATTGCACCAGTGAAGTTAAATTATTATATAATTCATTGTTATGGTGGTCGGGGAAAATCAGTACGGGGCGTGGCGTCATGAGTAATGGTAGTTGGAGCTTGTATGAGGAGGGTCCGCTTTGTCATACGAAATAGCATGATTGATAATACTAGCTCAAGTAAAAACACTGGTCCCTCTGTAGCATGGCCGGATAAAATACGACACAAATATACACCCGGTTATGTAATTCAACATTTGGGTTGAATAGGAATGCAATTATGTATTAAACGGAAAGCTATTTTGATAGCGAAACAAGAATTTCAACTCAAGCTTAGTACGTTTGTAATTTAATCGTAACTATTGGTACGGCGGGATCAGTGAATTATAGAAGCACTAATAAAGATGGATTTAACAGGGTAATATTAATAGATTTAGGTCTGTGTAAACCGAGGCCGATAAGGGTTCGGTGGGGAAAATTAGCTGATGCTTAAACTTTCAAGGTTTGTTTAATTATTTAGGTTGTAAACAAGCATCCACCCTTGAGTGGGTCGGCATTTAAAGTTTTGTATAATATAAATTGTTATTAGAGTTTATATAGTTGTGTTATCAGTTCTGTAATGAGAATAACATTGATAACCCAATGTCTATCTCAGTTGTGTTTATGAGTAGATTGGTTTGTGAGTTGTGAAAATGTTTGTGTTAAAGATAACAAAAGGGCTTTCATTAGCCTTATTTTAGCATTCAGCTATAAAAATAAACAGATGCTTAAATTTTTTACATTGTTAATTATGATTCACAGTAAAGTTAACGTATTTTATAAAAGTATTTTAAGTTTTAATTGGTATGTGTTCTAATTCATTTAACTATATAGTTGTGTGAAATCACGTGGAGTAATATCGCAAACCGGGTGGAATTATGATTTTATCAAAAAATATGTTTAAGTTTAAAAAAAAAATTAAGCAATGGCAATACTTATAAATATAATAAGATTTACGATTCTAAATTAAAAAATAAAATTATGTGTATCTTCTTTCCTAGCATTTTAAGTAAAAACTGAACAATACTTGTAAACATATATTTTTATAAGAACCCTGTATTGTGCGTGATTCGACCTGCACAGTTGACAGTTTACTTGAAATGCGACTCTGCAAAAACTGCCCTGTGGTTACGCCGCTATTTTCCCAAGCAAGATTGTTCATGAAAATCGAAACACGTGTTTCGTTGAACTAATACGAAGCGTTTTTTTCGTCGTCTGGAAACTTCTACGTCATTAAGCAGTTCAGTAGCAGCCAAACAAGATTTTGTAGAAAACGTTTTAGAAACTTAGAACAGGTTTTTATCAGACTCTGATTATCTTAATGTGGTAATCTATGTTTTTTACACAATTTTCACGTTGTTTGTTGTACGTGTGGTAGTTCTAGTATAATATATATATTTTTTAATAAAAAGGATACCACAAATACCACCATTCCCATTGACCTCTACGATAAATCTCGAATAGGACTGAGGGAGAGACTCTAGTTAGAAAGTTCTGTTACTATTAGTTGTAAATAATAATATTAGTTTGATATTATTGGTTAATAAGATAACTGTGGACGATAGTAATCGTTAGTAATTTGTCCTATATGAAGTTGATCACAGAAGTGTTGCTACCCAAGAGAACATGAGTATAAGTTAAGCACCGTTCTAATCGAATACATACACGGTAGAAATAGGTAAGACGGTGTTATCTTCCCCGGCGAACCATCGCAACGTATGTGGGTTCTAACCACTTATCATCTAACCTTCGCTTTTGAAGATGATTATATCATCATTACAATCCATTATTGTCTCACTGTTAGGCTCGGGTCTACTCTCACAATATTAGGGTTTAGCCTATAATCCATCACACTGATTGAGAGAAGATTGACAAACATCACAGGCCTTTGACAACATTATGAAGAACTCTGAGGAGCGTAAGTTTCCTCACGATATTTTCAAGCTCCACAGCGAGCGATAATCGACTATTAACACATAACTTTTGAAGCTTAGAAATGCACGCAGGATTCGAACTCAGTTCCCAACGTTCGGGAGATCAATATTTAATATACTATCACACTCCAATATAATAATATATGACAGATGAATCGAACAAAATTGTAATATTAAAACAAAGTGAGGTTTAATTACAATCTGATCATTTATATTTATCAAATGTCTCCTTAACCTTTGTTCTTTGACGTCCGCCCGTATTTAAGATTCCGATTACAGTCGTTAATTATTCGTGGGAGCTCTTACTTTTCACTTAAGCTCATGCCAGATCTCTTTGGGTTAGAAGTACCTGAATTTAAGGGAGTGTTTAAATTCTTCGGGGCAGTATAGCGGCAGGAGTTTAGCTCGTTACTTATAGAGTTATACCGTAATTGAATGTTCAGTATTGGTTATGAAGTAATTTTTTAACTTTTTTGTTGGTTTGGATTTCTTCTAATATGCGTTAATAACCTGGCTTAGAATTGTAAAATTTATGCTGTTTTACTCGAGATAATTACTACTTATTTTTATCAGGCATTTGGCCAAAATAGCCAATACTTAGTTTATGCCTCCTTATTTAATTAAGTAGTCCTAAAATTAGCAGACTACCCACCTAATAGCAAGTACATCAATAGCAGTAAAAGCATCACGGATGCGTTGCCGGCCTAAATGAAAACGGGTGTTTCGGTCAGTAACAGTTTTATCAAAGTTACAAACAGCAACTACAAGTAAGTGAATATATTATTTGTTAAAGAACCATTTAAACAATACACAGGGTTTCTATTCGTTAAAATTATTTTAAAGACGTTGCTACTCTAGTAACTAAAGCATAAGAAGTAAAGTTGGTTCAGTTTTCAGCGCACGTGCAATTGTAATGTGCCTTTGTTACTGATATAAGTTATATAAGCAACTTGAAATAGTTTCGATACAATGCATACACCTTGAACCTACTTTGAACAGTACTCACAGTTGTATTAACGTGTACCTTTGTAGGTATAAGAAACTCACTGACACGAATTCCCTCACTCAACTACACGACAAAGGTAGTATATTTGTATTGAAAACGTTATATATTCAATTCGAAAAAAGAATATAATAAAGATTTTTGAAATTAATCTTGTAATTTGTTCTTATAATTTTATTATTACAGAATCATCTTCGTTTATATACGCACTTACTAAGAATGCATTTATAAAGTTAGATTCAGAGGTCCTTGAGCCGGTAAATTTTTTGACATTTCGGGAAGGACTATGGACTATGGATTATTGGACTTTGAAAGGCTAATAGATAGACCCTTCACAGTGATTTTTGAAATAAGTTTGAATCATTTACTTTTCTATTGATTTAGACGAGATTTTAAGGCATTATCTTTATATGTATGTCTTTCTTTGTAACATTATGATTTTTTTTTAACAGTATTAACATTTGAATAAATCACTAATTAATAAACTATGGGACAAAAATGTATCTAATATCTTTAAACGAGCAATTCTTGTATATATATTTATTAACGATCTCGGAAACGGCTCCAATTTTCTTGAATTTTGATTGTCTTGAAATTTTGTATATAGGGGGTTTCGGGTGCGACAAATTGATCTAGCTAAGTTTTATTTTCAGAAAATATTGTTTAAACCGTGTTTTTATTGAATAAAAATCTCCTATAATATCATTAGAATACTTGAATACTAAATTTCGAAATTAGAATAGCTCGATCGGGAAATCGGGGTCCTTAAAACCCGGGTTCAAATCTCGGTCCGATTGTTTCTTTTATTTTTTTTCTTTTTATGGAGTTCCTTATTTTTGTGACAAAAATATATATATATTTTTTTTTCTTTATGTCAGCAAGATGAAAATATATTGTTCATATTTCATCAGTAATTAATTTGCATTGCTATAAGTAAATATAATTTCAACAAAACATGATGCACTAAAAAAAACCACTGAGCAAAGCTCGGTCATCCAGGGACTTTTAATTGAGCTTCAAACTTGGATACCCAACTATTACAACCAGGAACAAGAAAAATATTCAAAAAGTTATATTGATTTTGTTTGGAATATCTGGATTGACAGGCTATCGAGGTTGAATTGACGTACGAAAATGTTGTCTTTTCTTGCACCGACATTTCGATATAGGGAAGTGATGGGAGTTACCTTAGTTGAATGGTAAAATAATTTGGGTTTAAATTTTATACTCGATTGCCGTAGACAATTCGTTTAAATGCCGGTCGGAATATTCTCAAAACAATTGTAATAAAATTAGAATATATTCATTTAATTAGTGATGCTTTCACAAAAAAAAAGCTCTGTATATCTATCTTATAAGCTCGGCAGTGATTACGTATTTCCTACTTTTTAAAGTTATTAAAATGTTTTTAAATTTATCATTTTTTTTATACACACAGATATAAAACAGATGTAACATTGTAACTAATGTATATACAAGCCTATGGAAACTGGGAAAACATAAAGAGAAAAGCAATAAACAGTCAATGATGACCCTATAACTCAGTTCCCTCTACTTGTTAGTGGTTCAGTCTGCCGAGCGAGGGGTTCTGGGATAATCAATTATTTGATAGATAAAATAAATATTTCTTATCGATGGTGGGAGTTTGTGACGTTTCAATTGTTTATGTCACGTGCCTCAGGAAATTCTAGAGCACGAATGTACGAACAGTTAACGCATCAGTTGTTTGTGACATCAATTTGTAAACAATAGCTTGGACACTGAATGTTGGCAGACTTGTCACCTTTGAAACACTAAGAAAACTATCAGGTGTGCTAGTTTTCTTGTGAAATTACTGAACAGTGTATTTTTAGAAAACTTCAGGCTATTGTTATAAACACATTGTGTTTTCGATTCCGAAGTCGTTTCACTTGAACACGGTTGTTCGCCCGAACCCTTAAAACCGTTGGTAATACTCTGTGTAAGCAGGTGTTCCAATAAACGCTGTCGCAGGCCCTCTTTCTGCTCACGTCCTCGCTAACTCGTAACAGCACGGCACTTCGCTTATATGAAATACCGTCTTTATGGTTACTTATTGTCGTGAATACGCTATTCGTGTTGCGCATTTAGGATTTCTTCCCTTATTTCAGTGTCGCCATGTGTGGGCATATTACGACAAATATTATTGGCCAACATAAAGTGTTACCATCACGTTTCAGCTTCAAAGTTACGGAATAAATTAGCGACGTTCGTTTATGTGATGATTTCCTTATGTTTTACCGGAAAATAATAATGTCTTGAATTATTTGATATATAGTTATAGTTGCGGACATTTTACCAAGATGGCGTTTCATTTTACCAATAACACACGAACTCCTTTGAAAATGTTTATCTTCAATTGTTCGGTGGTCATTTGGACCATATTTTAGACTGAAACTAATGCTTACTTCATAGTTATGATCAGTCTTACCATTATCTTCATTATCGAATTTAAAAACTTTTTACGCCTCATTCGCAGCAGAATCTTCGCCACCCCTGCTAATTTCTTTAGAAACAAATTAGTTGGCAGCAGTAAAAACATCAGTATAATTTTATAAATGTGAAATATCATTATTTCCTACAGTTTCCTAAGACTGTGTTCTCTTCTTATCCTTGCAGAATTTGCTACGTTTTCTTTGTTCTCATTCATATCTTATTTTAAATGAAATTCCGCATTATAAGGCGTAGTTTCATTTCAACCTGCTCAGCGACCTTACAAGCTTAACGTTTTATTACTCTGTCTGACTTTGTCTGGCATTAAGCATACCTTCGGAACTTTAATCCCCGTAACTGAACTCTGGCAAAGAGGAAACCGGTGACGCATTTCAATTTTATGCCACTTAGTTAAATTTTATCCGAATTTCAGGCTGTTTCCAGTTTAGTGTTTAAATAATTTTAAGTCAAATCAAAAACAATTTTAGGATTTTGCGACACTAATTCGTATGTATATGGAATGTATTAAACAATCTGGATGTCATTTATTTAAAGTCAAAGTTTATACACGCTTTATAGACATTTTACTTTTTTCCATGCACTCGAGTCCGGGCGCTAACTCGGTACGGTGAAATAAAAAGTAATTCTCAGGCAGTTTCTTCTGCACTTGAGTAAGCGTGCACTGTAATAGAGTTACGAATGAAAGCCTCGAAATTGTTGGATTTGGATTCGAGTCTCGTACATTTGCTGGCAAATCTCGTGTATCGGGTTACAAATAAGCTTGCGCCGTCTCAACGGCACCAAGTTTGCGCCTCCAAATCCTTTTAAGCCCACCGTAATCCCTTCATTCAACATACCTTGCTGTTTATTTTGATATCATCTGACATGTCTCGCGGAATGAGGTATTTTTGCCGGGCACAACAATAGCTTAGGAACATTTGAGCAATAGTCATTCTTAACATTCCCTTTGGATGAATAAGTATAAGCAAATGTGATGTAAGGGTATTTAAAAAAGTATAAAATACATTTTAAACTCTTCGTATTGTAAGCGATGCGGTAATTATGCAAATAACTGGGTGAACCTGGATACAAGAGACAATCATTTTGAAAACAAATTAAAAAAAACTTCTGTACTTTTGAGGAAATTGTTATCTAATTTGAGTAGGATAATAAATTAATTTTAGGACCTTTATTTTAGAATAGCTTAAACCGGTTTTATTATTATTTCGTTAATTAATAAAGGATGCATTATATTTCACCTTTACAAATTCACTTATAAGAACTTATATAACTTGTAGATACTTCAGACCTACACAAGATTGAAAGTAAAACAATTCTTGAAATAAGAAGTATAGACAATTTAACATACAAGCACAGGCAATTTAAAATCAGTAATAATGTACTTCGATGAAATAGGTTTATAAAATTGTTACAGAAACACTATTTACAATTGAAAAGAAAATGTAAGAAAACCGTGTAGGTTTGCGACTGCTCTCAACACGCGCCATACGTCCAATACTACATGTCAATTTCAACTACATTGACTATTTTGTTTTAAAGAAATTTCTCTTCACGAAATTGTTTACGTAAAACATTGACATTTTATGTATTAGGTACAGTTACAAGATTTACATAAGTATTTCGTAAAGGTATTCGTATTGAGGTAACTTTATTGAAAATTCTTAGTTATGTAAATATCGAACATGGAACAATAGTTATAGGAGAACTATTATTATTCTAGTAGTGTTGGCACAAGGGATTTATATGACTTCTAACTAATGCTTTGCCAACCTGTACGGTAGATACCGTAATGTGTGTTTCATAATACAATTTACATCTCTTAGGTTGGAGGTTCTTATCGCTAAACACGCTATTACTATACTCGTGGCATGGCAACAAGAGTTTAACATTGCAAACATTTTGCAAAATGACTGTGTGCATACTCATAGTTTTATAGTCAAGTGGAAAGCGATCTCGACGTTGAGTTAACTTAAGTGTTTACTTAGGTTGTTACATTTATCCAGTGTTATGCCCGTATTATTATTCAGGTCTTAGGTCTGAGACGGTAACCTCGCTTACGGCAATCCGTGCAGAGGTCTTCTCATCAACATATTTATAATATTTTATGACACCGTTGGACTTAATAATACATAATCATAACTCATAACTGTCCCACTGCTGGGCTCGGGTCTCCTCACACAATGTGGGGGGTACAGGCCATATTCCATACCTCTGGCCG
>DWPA01001840.1:0-17269 GCA_018251375.1 Calpodes ethlius
ATAAAACACATACTCTTTTGTTTATGGTGAAAGTCAATCTGAAAAGAGTTTAAAAGATTGAATACTGTCAATGTGAACTCTTCGACAGTATTAATTACGGTCGAATTTCGAGCGCAGAAAGGGTCTCTAGTACTAATAATTATTGCAAGATAAATAAAATCTTTAAAGAAGAAAAACACTTCAATCTATAGCTATAATACTGTAATAAAGGACTTGCTAAATACAGTCCGTCCTACAGTCCTATTCGAAGTTTGTCTCCAGTACCTATTCACGGCAGGGGATAGTGGCATAACAGTTTAAAGTTTTATCCTTATAGTATAAAAAAAATGGCGTTTCATTCCCGTAGGAGCAATAAGACAGTTTGCTGCCATTTCAAGTCCAGAAGCCAGCAATCAGTCAATCGAAGTATATGTGTGAAAGGTCTATGACCTTATTCAAATGAAAATTATTGCTACCTAGTGATCGTAGCGAAGGCGAAGGTACGAATCTAGGCACATTACACACTGTGAACGTGTGTCAAAGCGCAACATCTATGCTGACCCGAGAAAAGATTGGTATAATATAAATTTTAACTTTCGGGTTGTCCGGAAAGTACGCTCTGATATTTTAATAAGAAGGACCGATAACTGTTGGGCAAGAAAGGATGTTGAATGGCGTCCACGTCTCGGAAAAAGGAGTATAGGTCGTCTCTCAACCAGATGGACTGACGACCTGAAGAAGACAGCGGGTATTAGTTGGATTCAGTAGACTCAGGAGGGGTCTGAGTGCCGCAAATTAGAGGAGGGCTATGTACAGCAGTGAACCTTATAAGGCTGATAGATAGATAGACACGAGCCTAGAAAAAAATGTCTTAATGGTTTAGACGGCCCCGTAGCCTAGTTGGTAGGAACCCTAACTGCGAAGCGAGGGGTCCTGGGTTGGATTACCGGCCGGGGCAGATATTTATGTGACAGATATTTATACAAATATTTGTTCTCGGGTCATGGGTGTTAGGGACGTATTATTTGTGTTGTCCATACTACCGGCGATACAGGTAAATCCTACTGCGGGGGTATGAGTGTGTTAGCGTTTATTATTATTATTATTTTCCACTACACGGACACATGTGTAAAGGGCCTTAGTTATTGAGCAACGTGGATACTGCCGGTACGCAAGACTGCCCGAGACAATAGTTGTTAGCCTCATGTTGAATGCATGAACACGGCCGCATGTCACACTGTCGCGAACGGCGCTTTCTGGTAACAGGGAATACTGTAGCTTTTACAACATCCTGCGAATTAAATCTTAGTTGCGTTTGCGTGATACTTACTTATAATTAGTATTACTTTACAATGCTATTATATATTTGTGTACACTTTAAGCAATGCGTGGCACCTTTTTCCTTCCTACAAAGGAATTTGAACTGCATGGGTCAAATGGACTACAATCAAAAGTGTATACCAATACTCTTACCAGCATATTTCACCTCGAAATGGATGGTATGCACAGTGAATAGGCTCTGCAATGGTTATTCACAAAGTTTATTGTACCTTCAAACTTATTGATCGCGGATTGACTTGGATTCGACTTTATTACTTCCGAAAATCATTTTAACGAAGTAAAGAAGATTGTAAATACAATAAAATATGTGCGTATTACAAGTGATTTATCACTTGCTTCGGCGAAGGAAAACATCGTGAGGAAACTTGAACATCCGAGAGTACTCCAAATTGTTTTCAAAGGTGTGTGAAGTCTGCCCACCCGTACTTAGACAACGTGGTGGACAATGGTCTGGGCATCTCATATTGTGAGAGGAGACTCGAGCCCAGCAGTGCGGCAGTTAGGGGTTGTAATGATGATAATAATTTCTCCTACATTTTTCAGAACCCAGCAAGAGCATAGACCAACAAATTTATCGTGATATTTTTGAGCCCATTCAATATTTGCTCGTACGTTTGAAGCCCAATTTTAGGTCAAGCGTATAGGAGAGCTTAACACATATTTGAGTGGTATCAAACATTCCGGTATGCCCTTGCAACCGTCGTAAGTAGTCTGTGGACATGGACAAAGTTTAAAAAATAAGTATGTTTATATAATACAAAAAAATACGCCCATCAATTATTTCATTAGTATTATTATATAGGAAATTCTTATGAAATATAAAGATGTAAAACATTGACAAGTGCAAACCAATGAGTCATATATGAGGTGATTGTATTTATATAAAAAAGATTGAAGTTATTAGAGTATTTTATTCTTTGCAACCATCAAATAAGCCTAACGTGGCATTATTCTTTAAATTGAAGAAATTACTGCTTTTTCCTACTTTTTAAAAGATTTCATTTAACTTACAATACTTTTTAGATTCTTTGTATGTTAATTTGGGTGCAATTACAAGCTGAATTAGAACTACTTCCTCTTATCCGTAAGTTGAAATTTGACATACTGCTTCATTCCCGATGGCAATACTTCCTTATGACAAATATGACCTGATACTTCACTTAGAAATGGCTCAAGATGAGATTACTCCTTAATTACGTACTGAACAATTATAAAATCTTTTGCAATATAAAGGGGTGCTTTTTTTCTATAAATTTATTAGTGAATAAGAGATTTAAAAAGTATTTTAGCTTTAAATTTTGATAAATTGATAAAAAATAAATATTTATTGTACTATTTTTAACAGTGTACATATTACATGTAAATGCACACATAGCAATTTTACATGACTTAGTTGCAACGCCATTTAAATAATATTGCACTTTACAAGTACAAATGTTTAGTTGCAACCCATTTATAGTTACAAAAACGACTGTTATTCTATGATTAGGACTATTTTTTCTCTCTTTATCTCGTGAAATGGTCTCAGGTCTAATTCATCACCGCCATTTCAAGTAAAAATAAAAATCTAAAGGGTCGACTATCTTGACAGAGACAACAGTAAGCTATTTTCGTGAAGAACATTTCGAAGTATTTAAATCTCGCTGTTGAAGCCCGTTTTAGCTGATTCTATGCACGCTCTCAGTTCGTGCAGCGAAGATTTTAGGTTTGAAGGACGTGGTCACTGAAACTAAAGTATATTGTTAGATATTTGGGCAAGAGACACCGATCTCAAGCGCGACCTTAATTGATCTATTGTATTTTATTTTATATTTTTTAATGTAGTAAAAATGTGTATTGAAATTAATTCATAACTTTAAAAACAAATACATAAAAACTAAAATACTTTTTTTATTATATGACTTATAAAAGAGTGGAAGAATTTTTGTTACTCTTTATCTTATGACATGTATTCATGAGGTTGACGAATTACAAAAGTATATATCTGAAAAGCTTCAAATCTATTTGTCTATCTATTTATATTTATTTAAGGATAATAATAAGACAAGATAGAGAATAGTTATTTATAATCACACTTAATTCTTCTTAAATTATAAATGAACACAGCATGCAGTTCAACTTGATTCGTCGGCTTATTATATAAGGAGGCATTATTATGAAGCACAATATAAAACTAAGACAAGATAAAATCTATTCGTAGCATAACTAGTTCGATTCAGGTATAGTTAAAAAAAACCTTAAAAGACTTTGATTTCGTAAGGTTTGAATTGAAATCCTTATACCCAAACTTTGAATTAAAAGTACAAATTTCAATAGATTCGTCCCATAGCTACCAAACATTCAATCCTCCGTTAGCTTCCCCGAACATCGCTCAGCTAGTGACAAAAAAAGATAAGAATGGAGAAAAAAAAAGATATATGGGGCGGATATTACAACACATGCGATAACAGTAGAGTTTTGAGATATTTTAAATGGACAACTTATTTTAATAAGGATACGTTTTTTAGTTGTGTGAGATTATTATTGGGTTATTTTTAGTAAAATAAACTTACACTCAAACAGTTTCATACGACTCTTTTAATATTCCTGAAAATACTTCTTTTTTTTTCTTTTTATTTAGTATTTAATGAACTATAAAACGACTTTTTCAATATCCTCGATAAAAACTTTTTTCTTACTTTTTCTTTAGAATTTAATAAACTAAATGGGTTTAAGTAAAATATCGTATTTTAATCAAAACACAACTTGTGAATGTCACGCAACCAAACAGCCATAAAAATGTATAATATCATTTTTTTTTAATCAGGAAAGGGAGAAATAAATAACGGAATTAAACAGTTTCGCCTTGCTATCTGCTAAAATTTGTGTTTTCTGTTTGTCTGTTTTAAGTTTTGTTACCCCTAAGAATATCACACTTGCATTCACTAGCATCAATACCCGATACGCCGAACGTAGTCCTTGAAGGTCTCCTTAAAATTACACATTGGTTTTAAAGATTCCTTATTTCTCACAAGACTTACAATGAATGGATATTGTCACCTAAATTTTAATCTTATAAATACATTATTGTATAGTTAAATTTTTCAGTTCAATGTGTGTCTGTGTATGGTTGTGATGTGTGTGTAAGTATGAGTTGTAGTTGACTGTATTGAACGTGTACCTTAAGTAAATATTTGAATTTGATTTCAACACGGTGGTAACTTATTATATTATGCTCCTCTCCGGGTTATGGATAACTTGCCATAGTTGGAGCGGACTAGAGTTATAGGAGCAAGTTTGTATCTTCTCTAAGTCTGCTGTATTTCGATGAAGATTTGTAACTTAACTGTAATTATGATTTATAGATAAAAACGCTAAACGCTAACACACTCATACCCCTAGTAAGATTCCCTGTGTCGCGGGCGGCATGGACAACACAACACGTCACTAACACCCATGACCCGAGAACAAATATGTATGTCACATTAATATCTGCGCCGGGAATCAAACTCAGGACCTCTCGCTTCGCAGGCAGGGTCACTACCAACTAGGCTACGAGCCGTCAGTTTCACATTACATACAACTATCTTAGATCTAAGTATTATTATGTCAAGACCTACATTAATTGCGTTATTTTGAACGTCGCAGTTAACTTGACTGCGGATGTTACATCCAAGCGTTGTTATCTACTAATATTTCATAAACAAGATACGGTTATACTACCACATTAAATATCCGTGATTATTAATTACTAGATATTGCCCGTGGCTTCGCATCCATGTGAGAAAAGAACAGCAATAAAAAGGTTGTGAATCCTTTGTATCACTGGTTGCTAGGCAACGATTTTCTATCAATAAATTAAACATTTTCTTTCATTTTGTTGAAATATACATCGTAATGGTTCTTTCCGCAGAAAATAAGAGTATTTTTTAGGGTAGTAGTAGGAAAAGCGGGGGTAATTCCTATATAAGTCTGTTTGTAATGTCTAAGTGAAATAGTTCTCTGATATCTTTGGGGTGCGAAAGCTATGCTTGTCGTTATATTGATCTGATCTGAATATTGTGAAGTACTTTTGGTTGCTTATGCGTTGTGGATTGTTTGTAACGTAATTTGAGTTTATTTATATTGTGATTAAAATCAGGTTATGTGTTATTTTAATTAAAATATCACTTCAGACCCAAGAGTAGTATATTTTTTTTAATAAAATTCCACTTCTGAACCTAAAACTCCAAACTAAAAATCATACTATAGCAACGCTCCGTTATACTGTGAAAGAAGGACAAACAAACAAACACACTTTCATATTTATAACATTAGTATAGATATAACTGGGCAACTAAAACTAAAGCTCGCTAAACAAACAGTGCATAAAAGTTTGTTACTGAACGGTGTGAGTAGCGGAATATTTTAAGTCGTAAATTTAAATGAATTCTTTCTGTTCAGTTCGGCCCTCTTTGGTGTAATGATAACTTATATTCATACCTTTGGATTTTAAGAGTTTACGACCCTATTCGAGGTTCTGTCAGATGTATAAACATCCACCCAAAAGGGTGGTAGGGGATGGTCGTGCTGCAAGCTCGATTATTTATTTATCTTATCTTATAAATATATAAAATTCTCGTGTCACAATGTTAGTTACCATACTCCTCCGAAAGGACTAGACCGATTTTTATGAAATTTTATTTGCATATTCAGTTGGTCTGAGAATCTGCTACTGTCTATTTTTCATACCCCTAAGTGGTAAGGGTTGTCCATCTTTTTTTCATCCCGATCGATAGCTGATTAATGATCGTCCTTTTTGTGAATGTTTTTCACTCTATTTCGATTAAAATTCCCCTAAATTTATTGCAATTATTTTTATTAAAGTTTATTATTATTAGAAATAATTTATATGGCAAAACAACGTTTTTCGAGTTAGCTAGTTTAAAAAAAAAAAACCAAATGTTTCCCATGGCTTCGCCTCCGTATAAAGAACAGCAATAAAAGATTGTCGATTCTTCCTGTGATTTCTGTGGGAGGATGCACCACGATGTATAATTCAGCCAAATTAAAGCAAGTGTTGAACAACAACACGTTGCTAGCAACCAATGATAGAGAGGAATTGACTACCTTTTTATTTTATTTTTTTTTCTGACGCGAGCGAAGTCGCAGGTAACATATAGTGGTTCAAAAAATATCTAATGTTGTTCTGTGAAATAATATTATGAAACATTAGGATTTAAAATGTATTTTAGTAATAATATTCACTATTATGCTGTTTTAACACCTGCCGTCAGACTTTCCACATCCATCCAGGGTCGAGGCGGACAATACCATGAGGCATTAAGTTCGGTCTATCTTATATTTCGTAATAAATAAATAAAATAAAGGACGTCGCTCACGACCGCTTTTTATAACGCTACACTATCGCTTCTTTTGGTGAATGTGTAGCTACAAAAAGTAGCTGTGTGCGACCTGTCTAACACTATTCGCATTCCTCTAGCTGTACCGGTTGCCGCTGGCCAGTCGGTGTAGCTTGGACTCAATGAGACCTTGCCTCAGCTTAATAAGAAGTGCAGCCCATGTAAAAGTATCAGGTTTTATAACCATTGTCTTTGGAAATTATAATTTCGTTCTTTGTGTCAGTAGGGTTGTCAATTTTAGTACGTATTAAAATTTAAATCTTTATTTTTGATTTTGGAACAATGGGACCGAGATTTCAATCCGTGTTCCTGCGTTTTATGGCGCCCGATTTCCCGACCGAGCTATTGTAACTTCGAAAATGACGGCGAAATTTAGCTTTATATTCTAATGATATTGTTGGAGATTTTTATTCAATAAAAACAAGGTCAAAACGACATTTTTTGAAAATAAAACCTATCTAGATCGATTTATCGCCCCCAAAACCCCCTGAATACAAAATTTCAAGAAAATCGTTGGAGCCGTTTCCGAGATCGTTGATATATATTTATATATATACAAGAATTGCTCGTTTAAAGATATTAGATAAAGGTATATTTTTAATATTCTACAAATAAATAATAAAGAAAAAACGAAACCGAGAGAATGTTAGCGATACAGTTTGTACACCAATTGCTAAACTTATTGACGAGTAACGGGTATTTTTTTTAATGACCGCCTGAAAATGTTACGGCTCTCGAGAGATCCCGGGTCAATACACGATAACATGTATGTCCGTGGCAACGAACAAGCCACCGGTGCCTTCTGAGGATCCAGCGTGCCCCTTGTCTAACATCGGCGCCGGTCCAATCAGTTGTGAAGAAGCTATTGTCGATCGAAACACAGCTCTGGTTGTGGAACCTAGCACGGAGCTTCCACCGTGATTCGCCGCCAGCTTAACGGGCAGCGAGCACTCTCAGCAGGGCTAGTCGAATGTAAAAGGTAAATTAAAACTTCTTAATAAAGTTTTCATCGCATTTGTGGTCACGTGATTAAATTATGATATATAAACACTGAGCTACACATTTAGAAGCGTGTGTTACATTTGTCGGAATTTCGGCGTATTAACGTTATTGCTGATTTCATGAATGTTTCCATCACACATAATACAGTCGTTGAAAAACTTCCTGTTACATGTTGCATTATAATTCCAGTTATACTTTGAAGGTAAAGCCGTTGTACGGTACAGTTTGTTTACTGGTTGAGACCGAGCCTTGCAACAATTTTGAATATAAAATTATGTACAGGTACTTGATGGTCTAGCTAATATATATATAATGGTATTATTATTTTGATTGATTTTAATAAAAGGCTTAAAACGTTTTTCTGAAATTACAAAAAAAAACAACATTTAAAGCCCTTATTTTACATATTTTAATCTAAGTTTCAGGAAAATAAAATTGATAATATTTTATACTAAATAAATGAAAAATTACTATGTGACTACAAAAAAATAATCTTTTTACAAATTCCACCGACCTTCATGTGAACGATTAAAAAAAAACGAAGTAATATTATTCTTATTGTTCTTTACATAACTATATTATAAAAATAACACGAAACTTGAAATAAGGTAGTATCGTGGTTTATTGGAGAAATGTTATAAATATCGGCTAACGGAGGTCGATTGGTTCTGTTACATAATTTAATATACATTGCATTAGTTCTGTTGCGCCGCACTGACCTCGCGGGCGGCGGCGGCGGTGCGGCGAGAGGCTTCAGGTAGGTCGGTGAGCTGTTGCCGGAGGCGGCAGCTGCGCGCCGGAATGCGCACCTGCCGCACGAACCATCTCCGCGCGGCAGATGTCACCTCCCGTAGCCTCGCTCGCGTCTTCGATCTCCCTCCCCTGACGCTCGCGGACTCCTCCGACTCCCCCAACCTCCGGATTTTCAATATATCGACGGTTTTGTTTAATCGAACCTTTTATATAAAAATGGTATGTAGTCCGGTGGTGTTGACACCAATCCCGGAACCGAACTCAGACGTCGGTCTGGGGATCGCCGCCCGCACCGATGCCTCCGGTGATATAAATCCCGTTACGATCGCATGCGCTCCAAATGTTCCTATCGACCGTGACGTGTTCGAGACAAAGAGGTGTGCAAAATCGGAAGCCCCGTGCGATTTACCTGCGAGCAGGTGGCTCGGGCGCATCGCGTGCGCCGGTGCATAAGTAGCTCGCGACCGGTCCCGGCGCGCCAGTCGCGCTCCGCACGTCGTGCCGTGCGCTACCTCTCGTCCCCTCCTTGTCTCGTGTGCGCTGTTGACAGTGAAGTGAATCGTTGCGTCTTACAAGATGATAATCTGTTTGTCGGGATTTGTGATTGCGGGGTACGTACCGGTGGCCTCCGTCGGAGTATTGATTTCGCTCTTCATAGGGATTCGAACGATATTAAAGTAATCAGGAATTTTCAGAATAATAAAATATATCTTGATAGATGTTTGAAATCAACGATACTGTTATTAAGTAAACTGGTGTTCGCTAATATAATATCACGTTGTCTTACAGAACCTCCCCGACGTCCGTCCTGGCGTCCTCGCGGAACGATATCGTGAGTATTGATCGATTTGTTTATTACGGACCTCGTACATGGTCTGTTCGTACTGACATACTGTAGACCTGTTCTCGAGCTCTAAATATTTATAATTTCCACCCGCTCAGTAAAATGGGCCCGTAAACTTAAATAAGTATTATTTATTCCACGTCTTGTTTCGCCCGAAGAAGTAAATAATCTGAAAGGTCGTTTAAGACAGAAACTGTATCGTAATGAACTCGTAGGTATTGTAATATGTTGTGTGGTTGTGTCGCAGAGCGCGAGCTGCAAGCCGGCCTACTCGCCGCACCACCACCAGCTGCTGCAGCACTTCGCGCCGCCCGCCCTGTCCGCCCTCTCCGGCCTGCCCGCGCCGCCCGCCCTGCCGGCCCTGCTCGCGCACAGAGGTACTGTTTCCATCGCAAAAACCGATCTGCATCCCGCAGCATACCCAAGTGGCCAAGGCGGCTACCGTTAAATGGATTCATTCCAGAAAGCCTCACCGACAAGTGTCCCCTAGTGGGCATTTAATATTTTTTCCCCTAACGTCCCATCATCTAAAACTATACAGTATAAAGATGCATAGAAACACATGGGACATGTGGAAAAAATCACAGAAATTCCAAGTATGACGAATTTTGTAGGTAAACTCATGATTTCGGCACCCCATACTGCGAAGGACCAGACTGTCTCACACTTATCAAACATCGAAGTGGCAAAAATGAATTTAACGTTTTGAAGCAAAATTTATTTGTATCAACAATATATCAATTTGATGAAGTTTTCAAAAAATCCAAACTTCATAGGTGATAAAAAGTAGTGTCCAGGTCGGGAGCAAGCCGCTGTCTTAAGCTCGGGAATGTAGTTGCGAACCTCTCACTTCACTCTACATTCAATATTAACCTCACCTTTGCGTTCGCTCCCTTCATGGTATTTTACTGTCACGACAGTCTATATTTATTAAATCAGAAGATTATAGTGTGTGTTGTGTGCGCAGGGCTGGGCCGCTGCAGCAGCAGCTCCGAGTCCGTGTCGAGCCACAGCGCCTCCCCGCCACTACGGACCACGTGAGTACCACACCCTGTACCCTGCTCCCTGCTCGGATACAAGCGACTAATATGTCTAAACGTTATATTTCTCGTTAAATACGTATTAATGAGTGAGTTAATAAGCTTCAGAGCATATGATCCATTTCGGTCGCATTGACCAGTGCGTGGCGGCCGTTGTAATGTGTGTGTGGTGTCGCAGGCGAGTGCGCACGCTGTACGCGTGCCTGGGCGAGAGCGAGGGCGAGCTGTCGTTCGAGCCCAACCAGGTGATCACGAACGTGGCGCCCTCGGCGGAGCCCGGCTGGCTGCGCGGCACGCTCAACGGCAAGAGCGGCCTCGTGCCCGAGAACTACGTGGAGCCGCTGCCATAGCGCGGCGCGCGGCGCCCGTCACCTTGTTGATTATTCTGTAGCTCCTGTATATTTGTACCTATCTTGTATATTTTGTATATTGTAAATAAGAGTTGTTGCTATTTTAACTATTTATATTGATTATGTTCTGTTGTGAATTTTGTACCAAATATACTGTAACGTTTTATGCGATACCTCTACGACCTAGAGGATTTGTATTATAAAAAATAATATAAATATTATAAACTAGAGCAGTATTTTATTTATTTTTGACCGCGACGGGGTGTCTCTTTCCTTTTGATGTCATGGAACGACCCAATTCGGAGCTGACTATATAATGCTAAATAGTGAATAACTCTTCAATCAATGAATAACTTCAATGAAACTTCATTATCATAGCAAACTGAACATTAGTTCGGCACGGCCCGGCCTCCCCCCGCCGTGCGCGCAGGCCGCGCTGCACCACTCCAGCCAAGCGAGCATTGATAGACTTGCACGTGTTTTGTAATATTATGGAGGCCTCTTAAGTAACTTAGTAAAGTTCCATATTGTATTATAAATGCGAAAGTGTGTGTGTTTGACTGTCCTTTCACGGCGCAAGGTTCGCTATGGTATGATTTCGACGAGTATCATAGGCTACTTTTAACCGCGAAGGAACATGTAATTATTGTGGAAAGATCCATTACGATGTATTATTCAAATTAAAGGAAATGTTTAAAAACAAAGCGCTACCGGACAACCATTGATTGATTGGAACCAAGCTCAAATCTGCCCGAGATCCTTTTAATTTACGGTTTCTGGACTTCTTTCTATTTCTGTTTGCGCCTGACAGTATCACGAATTACGTTAATTTGCATTTTTGTTCCGCGCAGGCGTTCCCGACAGCGTCGGTACTCTTTGTTGCATAATTTGTGTACTACCCGCGTCTTTTCTAATATTACGATTTGAACCTTTGTAATGGTGCACGTATCACTTCTCTTTTATACTTTGCTTTTGTAGCCGATTGTAGAAGAACTACCACTTCACCATTCGTTTTGTAAAGTTATTTAACGTAGGAAAATATAATTGAAAGCTTTGGTTGCTTTTTGGTTTGAAACATTTAATTGCTCTCTAAAAGTTACAATATGTAAAGATCGCCGGCCAGCCGCCGCAGCGACAGTACAAGTCAGGAACAATAACACCACGCCGCCGATACTACACGGCGTGACTCCAAATATTAAATAATATGTTTCCTTTCTCCTCCGCTTACTTCTAATGTAACTCAACACCTTACAATAACTGAAATAACTGTACAAGCATCTCGGCGGCCGCGCCCTCCGCCAACACCGGGCAGGCCGCCGGCCCGGGGCTCGGCGCGTCGCTCTCGTCCCGGCGCATCCTTCTGCGGCATCCCGGCGCTCATCGTCTGCGGACCGGAGCCGCGCCACGCTCCGGTCGCGACGGCCGGGACGTGCACGGTAACTTTATGTAGGTCACCGATTGTGATTCAGTAACGACGATCGTCGAATTTAGACCACTGGGCGATCGCCGCGATAATGATGATACAGTAGCTCACGTAGCAGACGAACGGTTTCGTCGGATGACGGCAGTTCCGCTCCGACGAAAGCGGGTTCGGCCCGCCGCTCCACCGACACTCGGCCGCCGGCCCGCGGACGGCGCTCCGGTTCGCTCTAGGAGCGCTCCGGCGGCGCATCGTCCTCCTCCCGGTCCAAGAGCCGACGCACCCGGCTGCAGTCCGCCAAGGCCGGACGCGCCGCCGGCGGACCCCCTGCGCCCCCCACCGGTCGCGGCGTGCGCGGACCCCCGCCGCCCGCGGCCGCCGCGCGCGTCTCCAGCCGCCGCGCCTCCGTCGTGCGCACCACGCGCAGCAACGCGGAGTACTTGTCGTGCAGCGCCCGCATCCTCGCCGCGTGCTCCTCGGCCGCGAGCCGCGAGCCGCGCCGCAACTCCGCCGCGGCCGCGTCGCGAGCCGCCAGTGCCGCCTCCAATTCGTGCGCCCGCGCCGTTGCCGCTTCCGCTCTCGCGCCGCTCGCTTCCGCTTCGGCCTCCGCTCGTGCCAATGCCGCTCGTAACGCCCGTTCCTCGACCGCTGCGCGTCCCGCGGCTGCCTCAGCGCCCGCGCCGGCCGCCGCAGCTGAACGCACCTCCGCGCTCAGCCGCGCCTCCCGCTCCGCCAGCACGAGTAGTTCGCGCCGCAGCCGCCGCACGTGCTCGGCGCGCCGCTCGGCCGCTAAGGCGGCGCGGGCGAGCGCCTCCGCGTGGCGAGCGGCTTCGAACGACTCGCCGCGCGCGCGCTGCAACTCTGCCGCATCAAGAGCGCGCTGCGCTTCTAACTCGCGCAAAGCGGCTTCGGCGCGCAGTCGCGCCGCGCTTTCCTCCGCGAGCGCAGTCTCCAGGCGCCGCTCGCGCTCCTCGGGCGCCGGTGCCGGCGGAGGGGGCGCGGGTGGCGGGGAGCGCGCGAGGCGGGCGCGGAGCTCGTCGCGTTCGCGCGCGGCCGCCCGTAGCCGCTCTCCGAGAGCTGCGTTCTGTAGCTCGAGGGCGCGCGCCTGCCGGCAGCGGCCCAGCAGCCGTCGGTTGCGCTCCGCGTGCGCCTCGCGTCGCCAGCGCTCGTACATGAGCTGCGCGTGCACGAGCGCCAGCTGCTCGGCCAGCTCGCTCGTGTCGCCGGCCCCGCCCCCGCCGCTGCCCCCCCGCCGGCCCATGTACAGGTCCGACAGGTAAGTGTCCAGACGTTCGCAAGGTGAGATATAGTCATTCTTTTTTTCGTCGATGAAGGGTGTGCTGATAGTCTGGAATTAATTTAATCACATTTTTTTAAGCTTTTCTAGATACAAAAAAGGTATACATACTTAATAAATTCGCATTTTATAAATTTGGTCCTGGAAAGTTTTTGGATACCTCACGAAAGCCGCCAAAATGAAAGTTATTTGATATACCCAATGATCAGTTTACTCGTACCTCGTGAAGCGACGGCGGTATGTGAGTAATTTATAAGATAATATCCTTACCTGCTTTTGTATATCGTCGGGGAGGGTTCTGTAAAAGTCGGCGATGATGAACTCATAAGACGCTGGCCACGCCTCCACCGTCTGCACGGCCACGGAGCACGTGCGCGCGGCGGGCAGGCGCCCCGAGCACGAGATAGCGCGCCGCGCCGGAGCCCCGCCGCGCCCCGCACTGCTTGCGCCGGGGCCGAGCGGCCGGCCACGTCGCGGGTCGCGCACGCGTGGCGGGCCCGCGGTCTCCTCCTGCCAGCCGTCGTCGGCGCGCGCCCGCGCAGTAAGTTCCAGCACCTCGCGGTCCTCCACGTTCAACGGCTCAGAATCCAATGCAGGCGCCGCGCGGTTGGGTTCCGGCCTCGCGACGGCGGCGCCGGCCGGCGGGGGAGCTCCCGCGAACGGCACAGGCGATTCCGCGGCGCGCCGTTCTTGCGCTACGCGCGCGAGTCTACCGGCATAGGCATCGCCTCCGGTGGGCGCCGCGGGAGGGGAGGTTTCCTTCCGCATCGGCGACGGAGGCTGCGACCGTCGACCGATAGCGCGCACGGCAGCGGACTCCGTCGGGAAACGGAATTGCGTGCGAGTTTCCTTCGCCGGGGTGTTCTCGGGTGTGGCTTCGACGGCGGCCTCCGGCGGCTCCGCGACCTCCGCCTCGACCGGCAATGGAGTATTCGGAGCCGATTCGGCCCCGCAGCGGTCCCCGAGTGCGAACCAGGGCTCGGTGCCGGGGCGCAGTCCGCCCGCAGCTCGCGCAGCGTAGGCGCCCGAGCCCGGTGCCGGCGAAGGCGGCGCGAGGGGAGCGGGCGTGACGGCGGGCGCGGGCGGCGGGGGCCGATCGTCGGGCCGCTCTCGCGCTTGGAATGATAAACGGCGGCTCTCGGCGACCACGTCGTGCAGCTCGAGGCGCGCCCAGCGGGCGGCGTCAGCCTCGCGCTGCCGCGAGCCGGTGACCAGCGCGGGGTGAAGGCGCACGGAACTCAGCAGGGGCACCAGTGCGCGCTCCCAGTCGTCGCGCGCCGCCGCGGTCGCGCATTCGGTGCGCAACGTCTCCAGTAGCGTACACGGGTGAGTCGCGTACAGGGCGTGGAACAGGGCGAGCTGTGCCAGCCGTAGATGGTCGCGGGCAGGGGCACGCGGCGGTGTCTCGACGGAGGCGGGATGCAGCACGGCGTCGGCTAGATCGGGCCAGTGCGGCGCGGCGAAGGCCGGCACGGCGGGCAGCAAGGCCGCGAGCGCTAGCAGCGCGTGCAGCAGCGGCAGCGGGTCGCGTTCGTGGCGCGCCGCACGGAGCAGCTCGCGCGCTATCGGATGGCCGGGCAGCCGGAGCAGCCAGGTCGGCCGGCGCGCGACGAGCGGGGCGAGTGCCGCCAGCGCGTGCGTTCGTTGCTGTCGTTCGGCACGCAGTTGTTCGTGCAGCGCGTCCAGTAGGAACCGCGCGTGCTGGTCGGGAGCGCGTGCCAGTAAGTCGAGTGCGCGCTCGGAGCCGGTGCGCGCATGGTACAGTAGCAGGGCACGCGTCAGCCACGGTTCGCGCACGTTCGCGAACAAGGTATTGAAAGCGTCGAAGGCGTCCCGCGCCTCCAGCAGCGCGAACACCTCGCCGGCTTCGCACGCCGCCAACATCTCCGACCACCTACCGGTAATATTATATATGACATGACATATTTAACAAAAAAGTCACAACGTCTCACAATTGAGGCACCAACTAACTTTCTTGCTACAAATGTGGTTCTTTTTTCGTGAAGTAGATTTAATTTATCTACAAAAAGTTTTTTTTGACATGTTGACGTTGATGTAAGGCATTAAATAAAATTTCTTGATATTTTTTTTTCACATTGCCTCAAATATTTCCGTAGTGTTTTAGCGCTTTTCCCTTTCATGGTAACACAAAGGCATTCGCATTCTAATTCAGATAAAAAAATACCCCGTTTTGTTCTTAAATCCCTATTTCATTGGAAGTAGAAAGTTCAGTAATTATCAGCTAAAACCACTTTTGATAGCATCCTCGTTGTTGATTACATAACTTTGAAATTATGTTCTTTCAGACAAAAAAATCTTTCATTACGAACCCAGGCCTTTCTTTGGCCGGCGATCTTACTGCGGCGTGAATTTTTTTGTTACTTGGGGACGAGGGTCGGGGATTTAATTTGTCACTGTCACGTGACCACTCCAATCGTATAGCGGCAGTTAGAAGTTCACGAATACGAGAGTTCCTGAACTTGGCAACAATAGCCTATTTGACAGTATAAAAAATAAAGTGTTCCATGAAGTCAGCGTGGTTCAGAAATCGATCAATAGATGGGGCTTTACTACTTTCTGAATCACGCTGACAACGTATTTTGTAGATACTATAAGTAGAAGTGTCAATTGTCATTAAATTTATGGTGTAAGGTCTTTGGACGAATGCCATCCTCTAGGCGGTGTTTAGTGGGTATGCGCCCGGACGAGTCCCACCCGGCCATGTAGGTATGCACGACCATTCACCGCCTCCCACCCACAATGAGCTAATCCAATTCCCCTTTGTCTGGACGCAAAAAAAAAACATTAAGTTGCCTTGGACCGGAATTTGAAGAAGTTTTGGGGCTTGCACAAATAGTGATGTTTATATATTACCGTTTACAATAACTTATCAAAGTGCATAATATACCTAATAAGTATGACTGTTTTGTTATGATTACGTCACATTCGCGTAATGACTTAACAGTCATTTCGCAAAAATTCTACTGTTCGGGTTTAGGTTATTAATGAGCGATAGCGCTCGGTCGCTATGACATCGCTGGCGAGCGCTGAATTCGCCACTAAAATGTTTTGATACTTTCGGTAAAAATTAAACTATTCCTATTTTTATTTATTTTGGTGACCATTTTTATACCGTAGGTTTTCAGAAAAACACAAATGACAATATCTGTTTAGGTTATGAAACTAATAAAATAAAACCAATAAGAAATAATAATTAAATTAAGTACCTACACGTGGACTTTTTGCAAAAGATATATATTTGTATAAGAATGACTCTTGTTAACTGTAGTCCCCTTCAATAGAACTTGGCAATCATTTAATATTCACTAGTGCGGTAAATCAAGCTACGCTCGGATCAAGTCGCCCATATTTAATACACATGGCTGAGTTGCCTAACGTATTTGCATTATATTCTAGGTAAGACAGATATATCGCACCATCTTTCTTTTCCAAACAAAATAAAAATAAATCATTCTGAAAATAAAATTATCGATTCGTTAGCCCAAGTAGGTAACCCCCAATTTGCAGTTTATACCGAAATTGTTGTCGAGGTTGTCTAAAACCGATTACCATATCATTATATATATGTACATACATTACTAAATTTATAGTATAGGAAGATAAACTTTTTATGTATGTAAAGAAAATATATTTTCTTTAATTTTATTTGATTATTTTATTTAATTATAAAATAATATGAAGAATGGATGTTAGACAGAAAATTAGCATTAAAGAATACAATCAAATCTCATAATTATAACAAAACAGTATTTGACAAAAATTTTAAAAGATACGATTTTAAAGAAGGAGACCTGGTGTACATAGAAAATGGAAATAAACTAAATAGAAAGAAATTGGATGA
>DWPA01001841.1:0-17268 GCA_018251375.1 Calpodes ethlius
TTTCAGGAAAAGGTACATATTCTCATAATACGCATGTGAGGAAACGAGGCAGAGAACTGTAGTTCCGGGACTGATGTGATGTACCATTTGTGAATCCAACTGGCCGACTGGATTTATTTACATTTATTTATTCATTTATTAACATTTTTGGAACAGAAGTGATATTTCCATAAAAAATATTATACTATATTAACACATAACCTGATTTTAATTACAATTTAAACAAAACATAAAATATCCTTGGAACAATCCATAACACAGATAAGCAATCAAAAGCAGTTACAATATTCAGATCACATGGATATAGAGACAAGCATAGCTTCCGCACTCCAGCAATTTGAGAAAAATGTGTCACTTAGACGGCACGATCAGGCTTATATAGGAACTATCCCCACTTTGTCTACTATCACTCCCTAAAAACTGCTATAATATCGTTCTGTTGACGTCAACAGGTGCCGAGAGTACCCCTAAATTCAAAATCAAGAAGCCATGGGTGGCCTGCCTCACGGACAATAAGAAGATATGGAAGGAACAAGCTGCGAAGGGTAATATCTATAGAAATAAGCCATATCTGTATTAGCAATGTTTTAGTAGATTTAAATATAATTGATGTACAGGATAAAACAATTCTTTGTAAATTTAAGTGTGTGTCCGAACAGTATCTACGAATAACAATTTAACGTGGATTCAGATGCCTGTAAACCGAAATAAAAATTGTTTCTGTTAATTGCTTATTTTACCAACAAAAGCAATTTATTTCATAAAATTTATGTTTCAAACAACAACTTGAGTTTAGATAAAACATCAACTATATAGCGATAGATGGCTTTATCAAAGACTTTGTAATTAGGTTGTTAAAATATGATTGATTGTTTTATGTTTTTTTCGTCTCAAACCACAACGCTAACAGAATTTAAACTATGTAGATTCAACCTTTTAATGCCCACTAGAGCAGTAAGATCTTTTTGTTCCTAAGGAGGTTTATACGCCTTCGTCACCCTCAGTTAGTAGCCAAAAAAGGGTCGGAAATTTTCTCAGTAAAGACTTAACAATTGCTGTTAAATAGCATCTGGGACCGCCGATTTTACGTGACGTTCATACGTCACCCATGAGAGTATGCCACTATCGACCACTATGTATGGACAATTGGCAAGAGTTAAATTCGCAGGACACACTAACAATAAACATGTGTGCGTAGTACGAATGTGTACAATGTACACATACATGTCAACGTCAAGTGATATACTTGTTGGTAATACCCACACTTCTTTGTTAGCGTGACGTGCACACTAACTCTATTGTCGATTGGTCCTTCAGTCACTGGTTTTATACTTTCAGACGCTGAAGCCCGAGCGGCGCTAGAGGAGGGGAGCAACGGCGCCCCCCCTCCGCCAGAAGAATAATATTTAGCCAACCTTGTAAATAACATAAGAACTAGTTGCAGCAACATGTGGCGTTCACTGTTGGACAAGTGATCAGTTAAGTGTTGTAGCCGCTTCGCAGTGTATCGTTAGGATGGTATGGCGGTGAAACTATCGGAAAGATTAAATATTCTATTAGAATCGCGGATAAAATTGGTGTTGCTTTTGCTGTTAAACAGTTATTCGGCTTTATCGAGACGAATACTAATCTTCTGTAATAGTGCAAATTGGCTAACGTAATCTTCTTTTGTAAGTTTACTCATATCTGTTAATGAATGTTAATGATATTCTCCAATTAGTTCAAGTTAAGTAAATTTATCAGGATATCAATTTAATGCAGATAAAACTGTTTAGTAACTGTTTACGTATAGTATTTTTAGTGACAATTACTTTTAAAATTCGAATTCTAGTTGTCTATGACACTAATTTCTGGATTATAAAGATAACTCAGCGTTTGACATGATCGGCAAAATTTTAAGTTATATCAGAAAATATAAAATGAATAGATATAAATGAAATCTTAACCGTATTAGAGTAATTAATTATTCTGCCAAATGACAAGAAAGAAGAGAGGAGAGACAAGAAAGAAGTGAGAGAAAACACTGATTCTCGAGCCTCCAGCTGGTAGACGAGAATGCAGTTTGGCGGCTGATTCAAGCAATCTATAAAAATGTTTTTGATTAATAGCGATTCTTTAAAAAATCATAAAATCCCCTTTAAAAACTAAATGGAAAGTATTTTTGCCAACACAATCATTCCTTTCGCAATTGTATTTCATTTCAATGTACTCTAGTTTAGCACGAAATCCCCTTTGTAGCAAAACATTGTTTTATATGCAGAGATTTATAGGTTTTCATAGAGCATCGATGATTGCTGATATAAAGGATTTTCCAAAGCTTCTTCATAATGTACCGTTATTATCTTGAACTTCATCGCCATTAACCATCAGCTGGGTTTATTAAACTTTACCCTAATTGAAAAAATATATAATTTATTAGTTTAAAGAACTAAAAACACGTTTGTATATTGAAAAAAGATTTCTAACTGGACTGTTAACCGTTAAAAAGTTCCCTCATCTGATCCAGACCTAAGTTTAGTATCAGATACTTGTCATAAATATGTATTATCATCGGAACTAAAGCAGTGTATCATATTTGATATTCGCAGAATAAGAAATAGTCGTTGAACAGAATTAAATTTGCAATATTTGATTCGAATAAACATACTGTAGACGCATATAGTAATTCTACTTCTTCTGTTTAAAACTTTTTCCATTGTTTTATTTTGAAATTGGAATATTTTTAAATTATTTGATTTTTTGCCATTCCATTGGGAAAAAGGAAAAATAAAAAAGTCTCAAAGTTTTAGTTTTATTATATTTGATTTGTGTGTGTACTACACATACAAAGTAACGTTATAAGTCGAATAAAAAAAGTATTTCCTCCTTATAATCACATCCTGACGCACTATTACAATTATGATGATAAGATAACATGTGCGTACACATATCACAAGTGATTTGCAACATTTCAATTCTTACCAAGTATAGTATATAGTTACCTACCCGATATTTTTGAAAATACGCATTCGACGGAGCCTAGGAGTCAATTTTAATAAAATGTAATACAATATCTTTGGATGTTTGAAAAATCGTTGTCATTGATTAATAAAATAAAAAAAAATATTAAAAAAAGCACACACACAACTTGTAAGCGTACAACCCTGGCGTCTGCGGAAGGATCAAATCCTGGAATATATCTATCAATGTTGATAAAGAATTAATTAATAAAAAATAATTTGTAACACAAATATTATAACCTAAACCTCATTATCTTCTATCAATTATGAAAATCATTTAATAACAATATTTAAAAAATTGCACATAGAATACCAAACGCGCTTGCCTCCTGTGAGGATTGAACTCACGACCCCTGGTTTACGAGACCAGTGCTCTACCACTGAGCTAAAGAGGCGATGCTACATTAGAATGAAACAAAGGTTCTTATCAGAAAGCGCATAATATAAACATAACCATTATATTGCTATCAAACGAGCAAAGAACTTATGAGTAAATAGTTTGAAAACGGCCTGAATTGAAGGATGACGGAACTAGTAACTGCTCGGAACCTGCCATCAAGCGCTAAGATCAAGTTTCATCCCAAGAACTGCAATTGCGATGTAGAATAAGTCAAAGGGAATATTTTATATCATTACTAAAACACATATAAGAAATCTAATTTAAGAAAACTCATAAATTTTATAAAATTACTTGACCAAATATATATTTAAATTCGCGTAAGGCTTAATGCTCAACACAGGTCTGAGTGTCCTATGTCCAGCTATGCCTTCAGCGGCTGATAAATAGATAGGCCGAGAGAAGGCTGTGTCACCTCACGCCCTGTGCGTATTAGTTGCCCTATTAGGTATGTGTTAAGTATCGTACTACTTAAATTTTTATACAATTTCTTTTTAATTATTATCGTATTATAATTATTATTATATATAAAGGGAAAACGCCTTGTTTTCTCTAAACAACATAAAATTATCTCATTATAAGGTAGAATTATTAACTTTTGGAAAAATATTTTACTTATTATTTTTATCCATACTACACTTCTTGCCTGATCTTCTATTTGAATATAATATAGTGTAGCTGTGATATGTGTACGTACATAATATTAAACATAATTATGTATCTGCCCAAATGTATTAGAGACTATATAAATACAATAAATAGGTTTTGCTTATTAAAAAAAAAACTTTTATAACACACTGCAACGCTACCTTCTTGGTAGCAAAAGAATATTTTTTTTAATGTTTCCATTGAAAATATGATTATTATCGTCTTTTTAATAACGCAGTGATGGAACTTGGCGATGATTTCAACTTGAAACCAAATAATCAGTTTTGGTACAGGTACATAATTTAGATAACTAAATAAAACAGATAATCCACCCTAGTCGTTTCCATACTTGAAAACTATTATCATCCTATTAAGCAACACATTGTCACGTTGGTAATTCGCATTATAATTCTTGTGTTTAGATTTTTCACTTTTGCAATCAATGACAAAACAATCACGTGAAATTCAAAGCGATGGCTTAAATTGATTAAGGTAACTAAGCACAAATAAATAAGCACAACGAGGAAAGCTCATTGCTTAAAATATTAAATGTAATGGAAGACATTCTAGTGAGTATTATCCAATTAGCGAATTAGATCGCAACGTTAGTAAGTATTCCAGTATAAATTCTAGTGAGTTCTATCCAACTGGCGATACTGATTGGGATAATAGAATGCCAATACCTATCACTTCTAAGTTTTATCCATCCCCATTTGAAATTATTATACACAAGTTAATTTTTGAATTCTAAAAACCTTTTCAGAGGAATGTCCAATGATGTACTTATAAATGATTTTACCTGTGTGACGCTTATCATAGGGACATGCTGGTCATCGTATCCTATTTTGGTGTAAATAGTTTATTTATCACACTTAGAATAGTTTAATGTTTTATTTAGGCAGTACGACAGAACCATTCGCACCGAGCGTGGTAGCGAGAAAGTTACTTGGAAAAAGCTGGTCTTTAGTTGTAAGGATGGTAGATAAATTATATTATTTATTTAAATTAAGAATAGCTTGCCTTATATCAACCTTGCACGAGGATATCATGTATTTTAGGGATATATATTTGCAGAAAGGATCAGAGGAATAGGATTCAATCCTGAGATACTAAAGTCGGACCCAGAATCCGTCAGAGTATTTAAAATGTAGTTAAAGTGTGTTACTCACATTTTCTCAAGTATATATCAATACCTACTGGTTATTAATCCATTATTATAGTCACTTGTCTTATTTGGTATACAGTCTTAGCACTATTTTAACAGAAAATATTTTAATAGCAAATTATCATTCAGATATTCAAGATTTTTTTCATATTGTTTCTGCTTCTTTATCTCATTACAAATTACGAAAAAGACGGTTCGTAAGATTGTTTACTAAGTAACGCAAGCAAGCACTGTTATAATAATTGTTTAAATAATTATAATTCTGTCAAAACCTTTTTTAAACGGTACAAATACATAATATTTGTACCTGTCAATATTTCGGGCAAGTCACTGCTACGACACGGGTACCGTACATAATTCACATAGTGTATTTATCGCTGTCTAAATTGTATTGCGTAGATTATTTTAAAACACTTATATTTAGCTTAGTAATTTATCTTTTTTAGTTATAAGCACTAAAGTAGATATATAGGTACGTAGGAACTGATCGATATTTATTAATTACTTCATATATATGATTATTATATAGAACATAAGAGCCAAATGTAAACATAAATAAATCGCTGGTTATGGAGCCAAACATATTAATAAATTATTAAATATTTATATCAACATACATACCTATGCATGCACCTTTTTTCGAATTTCGATTGACTATCACATGCCCTAAATTATAGATATTTATAGAACAAAATATTATTGTGTATTATAGGTACAATAAATTTAGCTAAATTACATAATATGTACTTAGTGTTAATTAACCCATATGACAAATACGCTTATTAATTTTAATGTTTCCGATCTGATATTTCCTGACCAAGTGTTATTAATGAGAAATCATTTGTAAATGATTAAAAATCATCTCAATTTTTTAGACTCACATAGCTAGGTATAATTATTGTAGATTTTCATTATATTATACGTATTATAAATTAATTATGCCGTTTATAGGTATGCGTAGCAAAATGTATTCATGTATACTTTATAGCGATCTGTCAATGCTATATTTTTTTTTTCTAGAGATTGCAATAAGTAAATGTACTTACAACATCTGTACTAGGTACATAATTCAAGAAATAGATATTCACCGTTGATGGATTTACCCGAGTCATATCTGCTTTTAAATGTTTTTTTTTTTTCATTTTCAACGGATTTTGAATCTGTTTTATAAATTAGGTACGTTTTTATTATCAGTAAATTTTAACTGACAGTATAGTCGATGTTTTAGGGAAATTGAATATATCTCTGAAGTTATATCGATTATGGTGCGTTGGAGTAATTTCGGAGAGGTTTTTGATTAGTTGGAACGTAATTAGATTTTTTTTTTTCATGAATGGTAAAGTGAGAGAGTGTTGTCACTTGATAAGGTATTGCGATAGATGATTATTTTTTTTTTATTACACATTTTTGTTTTTGTTAATATTTTCATAACAGTTGTTGTTATTTTTTTATTACGTACATAGGAGGAGTAAATTTAGAAAATTATTTATTCAATTGTTTTTTTTTTTAACCTTTACCCCTAAAAGTAAATTAACAACTGTATCATTGTATTTTGTACCATATCGATTATGTAATAATATAATTGAGATCAGACTAAAATATTTTGCCAATGTAAAAAATAACTGAATAATCTATAGAAATTCGAATTATCCGATCTTGCCCCTATCCGTGCTTACTCCAACGCACCTAACTTCAATCCTGCTACTTCCTGAAGGATTTAATTTAATTATACCGTCCTTCTTATGGTAAAGAGTAGATTTAATTGGCATTAGAAATAATAAAATTATTACAAATACCGTTCAGTTCTTTGACAAAAAATATTCACTTTAGAACGTAACAGTCGCAGTCTTAATATTATTCTAATTATTTCAAATATATTTTGTATTTCGCAGGCCTAGATCCGTATAGGTGTGTGGGACCATTCTCTTTGATATCAAAACAAATCCATAATCACTCGGATAATACTAAGGTCCCTCTTTCTAATTTCAGGGATAGTAAGGGTAGACTTACTGGTGACGCTTATCGTATAGAAACTTTACAATAGATCTTTTTATATATTTATCGTCTATTTATAAATAAGAAATTTAATAAATTCTGTATATTGTGCATTTAGCGTATTTAGTATAAAATATCGATACACTTATAATGAAACGTAGTTAGTACCTATGTTAGAATTAATATGCCATTATAATTGGGAATATAGCTTTATAAAACTGTAGTGTAGCTGGTAACATAATTTATTATACTAAACATTAAGTATGTGTTATTTCATTATTAAACACTGAGGCGAAAATGAGCAATACATTTAACGATCAGAATGTGCTATGAATATTATACAGGCGTTAACAAGAATGTAATCAGGTTAAACCAAATATCTAAATACATAAATCTACAGAATTAATTCAAATTTATTAGTGCTTTTCCATGAAATATAAAGTTTTACTTTCTTACACTAACAGATAGATGGCGTTGTTTTTTACTTGTGTATGTTTCTACCTACATCGAAGGTAGTTAGCTAAATATTTAAAATTTGATAATGTTCAAATGATTATTATCATTTCTGAAGATTATTACAGGCCAATTTGATGCACTTTAATGTAAATACAGATATTTTTTTTAATTAACTCGTTATTCTTATTTTTGTTATTTCCAAAAGTTTTCCTTTAACTTCTATAATTATACAGAAAAATTCATTAAAAAATGCATTTTAGTACTGATTATATTTCTATGTGTTCTCCAAAACATTACAATTATTTAAATGGTTCAAAATTGTTTCACGGAACTGAGTTTGAGTTTGAGGAACGTGAATGTTTCATTGACGAATATGTGATATCGGTTATGTGTTTATCGGTCAAAACTAAATTATTTCAATTAATAAGTCACAAACTATTACATTAATTGTTTAGTCGAATATTTTTTTTTTATTGTACCATACATATGACGGTTTCTTTATATTAATTCCGGAGCCAGTTTGAACTGATTACATTAAAAATTATTGCTACAAATTCTACCACCTACAACATGCATTTAGGTATTTTACGCCTTTGAATTCAATTTAATCGCCAAATAATATTCAAGCCATTTTTCCACACATAAAGAACTTAAATTAGACGGCGACGTCTTATCTACTTTAATACCTATACTTACGACATAAATAAAAAATAAACCACAAAATATTGCATTGAAAGTTTCCGCCTCAGTCTAAATTTTTGTGCCTCAGTGTAAACGCCCATAATAATTTTAAGACATATTAAATGTTGTTCTTTCTAAATAAATAGCTTGCAATGATATTGTATCTTTTACTACATCACTGTAGGAATTAATTTTAAATATAGTAACAAACTATACTTTATAAATATATGTGTAACGAAAATATAATTAAGTAAATTTCCGTTTAATGTTTCTTCTTGGCTGTATCTATGGTAGCTTTTGCTCTTCTTGATCTCAACAACTCTGACAGGTACATTTATACTACAGATAATCAATTAGCAAGATTTTGCCGCCAGAACTTATTGAATGTTTTATTACTTGTAAAATAAGAGATTGGAAAATTCAAGTACAAACTACTTAATAATGTAAGGAAATTGAGAATGTCTTATATGTAACTCAGTACAATATTCATTACTCTAATGCTGTTCAATGTTCATATGCTTGATTGTCTTGGTGTGAATGTACCTTTATGATAATTTCATTAATTAATGTTATCTGATTCCCTGTAATTATGTGTAAAATAACAAAGTATAAACTTTTAAAAATATTAAATAATTTTAAAGATTTAATAATAGAGGAATAATTAAAACCATCTAATGCGACAGTACATTTTTTCTAATAGAATTATTTGCAACATTATTTAACTTTATTGCCTTCATCGTGGTAAAGACGATTGGCATTATTATGATAGGTGCAGCAAAATAAGTGCACCAGCTCACAGTCATCTGTTCTGCTGTTAGAAACATTGCACTTCTCTTATTTTATGTATATTCGCTTAACACCATGCAATGCAATGATAATTTCATAATTCATCATCATTTTGTTATATATTTGAGGGATCTTTACTATGATTAAATATTTTTGATTGAATCTCCTTAGTTTTAATGAATACACATAAATAAAAAGATATACTGTCATTAAAATAAACAGATAAAAATGTTTAACATTAAAATTGCCTGTCTCTTTCTTGTATTGTAATTTATATGTAAAATCTCAGATGATTATTTCATCTTATTCCTTTTTCTATGTGTATATAAATAGGTACAAAACACCTTTAGCATGTGTAAATGTAAATTATATGGAAAATGAAATAAAAATTTCGTAGAAAGCTGTCTTTATTTTATTAAATTATTTTATCAAAATTACTTGCAAAAAGCAATGGCTATGTTTTCATCATACACAATGTTTCCAATAACATGAAATGAACACTTTCATAAAAACATCATAACATTAATTTGTTACTAATTCTTACAATAGATGTAGCTTAAGACCAAAGTAATATTGTTTGTATTGTCTACAAAATTCAAAACAAACACTTATATTACAAAATTATAAAAATATTGTAACAATCCCGAGTCAAGTTATCAAGTATCTTCTTGCTGAAGTGTTTCAGTTGCCACATCTATGACGACCCTTTGGTACAATGTTTACCATAGTGGATCTCCATTCATAGGGTTCAGCGTTCAATTCCCAGCCAAACAAACAATTGAATGATCATTTTATTTTTCGGTTCTTGGTCTGGGTGTGTGGAGCTTTGTCTAATAGTATAGTGCTATAATAGCTAACAATTATAGAAAAAAAAATCTGCAATTTTATTAGGTGCCTGTAAAGTCTCTGCCACATCTGTGTGCTAATGCGCTAACAATGACACTTAAATATGACCATTATTCTGTCGCGCTAGTTAACACGTTAATTAACGCACTAATTAACAGGCAGTAAAAATTTATATAGAAATCCATTAACGTAGCAAAGCTTAAAATTAACGAGTTTATTAAGGCGCAGACACTAACATTAACATCGATGTGGCAGGAGAATCAGAAATAATTATTTCTTGTTTAATGGCAAGGCATCACATCGCATAATTCTGCATACGCAAAATATACCTTAAATGCACTACACGTTGACAAATTTTTGAAATTACTACAGACATTAAAAACTGATACAGTACTATTTATATCCATAATTTTGTATAAGATGCTACAATTATGCTCATTGTATACTTTAAAAAAAAATTCCAAAGATCAAATGTCATATGGTTTCTCAAGTTACAAGCAGACTTTGAAGAATTATTAATTTTATTGTCTCTTTCAGAAGTAGTCTCTTATAAAAAATATTCATAATAGTTGTAACTATTTATAGTTAACACTTATTGACTGCTTTAGTTATTTATTCTGCATGAAAATCTTAGAAAAAATGCCAATGTTACCACCCATAAAATAAAAAATAAAATATTAACAATAAAGCCATGCTTAGCATGATAATAATAATTATCTTATAATCACCTACTAAGGTATCAATACATAATTGTTTTATAATTATGCAACAGGAAAAATTACTTTTATTACGCTTAAACAATAAAATTTAACTTAGAAGATACTTAAATGTTTTACCAAACACATTTATTTGAACAGAGAGCCCTCTGACATCTGTCTTTAGCCGATTACATATAATTACACCAGAGATAACATCACCCTTCTTTACCTCTACACAATCTTTGAAAAAGAAAACTGTTTGCTTCCAATGTGTTGGAGTTTTGTGAGGACCAGTAGTAAAAGACACTCTATGAGGTAAGTCAAAGAAAGTATCAAAATACCCAACTAAAGAAGTAACTAAACCATCCTTTATCACATTGAGTTTAAACTCTGAAGTGAAATCCATCACATTGGTGCTACAAGTATTAATATCTATGTCCTGCACCACACATGGGTCTGAAATAATGTGCTCGGCTCCCACTATGTCTACACTTGCTTCCCTGACCACTTCAGACTTCATACAGTTCATTTTATAGCCATACACATCTGACCAGAATTCTATTAACCTCTTATGGGTGTTAATATCGCCATTGGCTACTAAGCTAATGTTACACTTATTTGGCAGTAATAGTCCTCCAGGGTTTAAGCAATGTTCTCTCGCATAAATAACACTGTCTAACATACCCTCAAACAGTAAGAAATATCCCATCCATTCTGAAACAATCACATCCACTTTCTCCTCTAATTTTGTATCCTCCAGCCTGCCTTTAACTGTTTTAATGACATTTTCTAACTTGTTCTCCCGAATAATATCCATTGCATGATAAATAACTTCGGATTGGTCTAATGCATACACTTTCTGTGCACCAGCCGATGCTGAAAACATAGACAGAATTCCTGTCCCACATCCTAAATCAAGAACAACCTTATCTTTAAATGACTCCTTATTATTTAGGATTGCTTCTTTATAACTTTCTGTACGGACTTTATCTGAGAGCATATCATAATGAATTCCAAAATGTGCATATGTACTGAAGTATCCCTCGTCACTTTCCAATGGAACATCGGACACACAATTGACAATTGAAACATTAGTTCCAGCAGTATTATTCATCGGTCCCCCATCTACAATTGATTTCATTGATACCTGCATCTTGTTCATATCTTCCCTTGCCATTTGGAGGTGAATTTGAGATTCTTTCAACTGTGATGTTAAAGATTGAATTGTTCTTTGCAGTTCAGTGAAATGTGCTTGAGACAGAGTAACTAAGCCATTCTCAACATTTGCATGGTAGCTTCCTGGAGAACTTGGTTTATCTTCTAAGGAATCAAAGTCATACATTAACCATTCATCATTGTCAACTGGTTTCAGATATTTCTCATCGTCCCATAGTTTTTCCGTTGCAGACATAATATCAGTAGAGGGAATTTTATGTGTTTTAATGTAGTTTATTAATTTTATGTAGGAATAGCAATCCATGCTGAATTTTATTTTTAAAGTGCTCAGGTTAAAATTATGAACTGTTTCACAGTGCGTTACAGCTCCCTCAATATTTGGAAGTATGTTAGTGCAAAATAAACATGATACCGATGTATTACTGGTTTCCATCTCTTGCCACTCATCTTCTTCAAAATGATCTTCATCGGAACTCAAGTCTGGAACATCGGACATAGTGCTTGATAAATTCGAGTGCTAATTTACACTGTTTAATTCAAAACTCACGAAACTTGCACTGCTAAGCAAAAAACGATTCGCTAGGCTATCAAAACCATGTGGTAAATAAATGTTGAAGTTGAAATTAGATGACAAATTGAAATGAGTTCGGTGATATCGGACATGACATGACATTCGAAACGACAAAATTGACATGACAAGTTATTGACATTTGACAATCAATAGAACTGACAGTAATATGACAGTAAACGGATTAACAGATAAAACAAAACAATATGATTAGTAAATAAATGCTGTTGTAAAATTTTTACTGTACACAAAATTGGAAGTGTGCTGAGTATGAATATGATATGTGATGATATGAATGGAATCAAAATTCATATTAGGGTTTATTAAAATACCCAATACGAAAATACTAACCACAATTGGACGTTGTTATATACCAGCCCCCAAGACAAGAAGCTTTTTTATTCACGCTCATATTCCGACAATGCATGGCAAATGTTATTTATTTTATTCACCAAATGTCATTGCCATACATTTTCTGATCGTGAACATGACTAGAAAAGCAACTTATCGAGGAGGAGATTAGGAGTAGTTTGAGTAGATACAAAGATTAAATTCTTAATTTTATCAATATTTTTAAATCACCCTATCAATTATCAATATTATTAAATTCCCTAACATCCCGCGAAATTTTGAATTACACTACGCTATAATTATGTTACAATAATACCATATCGGAATTAATAAAGTTCTGTGTCCATATCGTTTCCATAGCAACCGTTTAACACAGAGTCCGTAAACACTACGTTGTAACACTTAGACGTTTACAACATAAACTTAATTTTAAAATTTCTGCACAATGAAATTAAAAATATCTTCGTTCAAAGAGCCGAAACATGTAGGAGTTGTAACATGTGTCAATTGGAATAATACAGAAGATGTATTTTCTTGTGGGCAAGTTTTATTTTCTATATAATAATAATATGGTTTACTACTTTACTCTACTTCATACCTGATCAATAAATTGTACCTCTTATTAACAACTTATTTCGTAGGGAGGATCATAAACTGTTGAAATGGAATTTAGTAAACAGTGAATGTATGGAAGTGGCGATTTTTCCAGAAGATTTTTATCCAACCGGGATGCATTTGTTTCCAAAAATAAACTTGGGTGGTAACAAGCACCAACATGATGTTATTTTGATCGCATGCACGGATGGAAAGTACGTTGACATAAATCTTATTTACCAGCGAACTGTAACATTTTGAAAAAAATATACAAACAAAGAACGGATTGTGTTAATTAAATAAAAAAAATGTATTATACTATTATATTTACCAAAATACATGCATGACTATGTTATATGTACATATATGTACATACATGGAAAATTTTGTGTTAATGTTTGATTCGGTGGACAGATTTCATATCGTAAATCACAACGGACGTATAGAGAAGAGTGTCAACGCCCATGAAGGAGCCTGTCTTGCTGCTCAGTGGAGTCCTGATGGCGCCGGTTTATTGACTGGTAATTATGATGTAGACTTCAATCCATTTAACTCTCTTGTTTCGAGGAGGTCTCTTCATCCGAGATCTTTCCTTTCGTGGTTAATGGCCAATCCAAATATCGTAAATTATTTTGCCGCCCAACCTCCTACGTAGCTTAAAAACTGCTATCTGAGATACTTTTAAATGTTTTAGCCGGCGAAGATGGTTACGTGAAAGTGTGGTCTCGTAATGGTCTCCTGCGATCTACTGTGATACAATCTGATGAACCATGTTATAGTGCATTGTGGAGCCCAGACAGCAATGCGATTCTCTACACGAAAGGGAGTTTTTTAATTATCAAACATTTGAATTCCAGCTCTAAGATTATCAAGGTAAAGTTGTAAATAAAGTGCCTCAAAGAAATTGTACATTCAAATGTATTATTTCACACTTGTAAGCTCCTACGAAAGAGGTTTTTTTTATTAATATTTGAAGTTGGTAGAAAAAGAGGGAAATCTTATAATCTGCCTATTGTCGCCAATTTGCACAAGCCATTGTTAATTACGCTAGGAGAGTGATAAACCGATCCCCCCTACTTCCTTCTTCACTCTTGGTGGTGTCTTTGGTGTCTGATGTCCATGGACTACGTGACTAATCAGTAGGTGGCTCGTGGATCGGCACTTTACATTATCTAATTCCTTGAGGATTTTTGAAGGATTCTCAAACACGTGGGACGGAAAACGTTCGCTTTTCATTTTTGTTTTCGTTGTAGTGGAAAGCACATGAAGGTGTTATACTCTGTGCAGCGTGGAATGCTAACAACAATTTGATCGTTTCTGGTGCTGAAGACGGATATTCAAAGGTCCGTATTATATTTATTTCGCACTTGATCATAGTAGAATATTGTTTCAATTGTTTGCTATTGTTTCAAAACCCATATATGGTAATTAAGTGCCTAACTCATACAATTTTGGAATAATACGATTTGCCCCTTGAACTATGCCCTATTGAACGAAACCACGAGTGCTTGCGAATCTTATAGAGCTTAACGATGCTACGACACCAGTAAATGAGTTATAGAGTTAAGTAATAATTTAAAACAATTTAGAACTGCAGTGTGTCTGCACTTATTTATTTAAAAAGCTGTGTCGATGTCGTGTCGTTCAATGAGACAATGTTTGCTTCAAATGTTTTGCTGTTTTGATCTGTATAATGATACTGCCGCATCTCCTTCCTAACATGTTAAATAATTCATTGAGGCTGAGCAGTTGACATTAACATTAAAGTAAATGTGACAATGCCATTAAGATTTACATAATTTTATTTTTCAGTCTTGCTTTTCGTTTCGTTTTATTGAGATAGACTTTATTTAATTAATATAAATGTAAAATTTTGTATTTATGTCTAATTTTAGATTTGGGATACGTTTGGCCAGCAAATTTCTGTAAGCGTCAAACATGACCAACCGATAACCAGTGTTAGTTGGTCCCCTGCTGGGGACACGTACATATTGGGTAGTTACAATTTACTACGGCTATGTAATGCTAATGGCGTAAGTTATCATTGATTCTAAACGTTATTTAAGTTGTTAGAGAGAAAAGAAATTTACATTTCTTCGTCTTTGATAACAGTGGTCTCACTGCCTGGAGAGCCCCACGACTGGAAGCATTTATAACATCGCGTGGTCTTCTGACGGTACCCAGTTGGCTGCAGCCTGTGCAAACGGCCACGTTATCTTTGCTCATATAATTAACAGGTGATTATCGTCGATTTCTATCTACGGCCAGTGTTGAATTAACTTTACGTTAATCTGTATTCTAAACAAAGTATTCCTGTGGTGTTTATTTTTTAATTTACATCAAATGCAAAATGTAACTCGACAAAGTTAATTTCGTGCTCAATTTAGACGCATGTAAATTATGCTTCGATCAAAAGTTTTGTCAGGGAAAATTCCATAGTCTTTTTTTTCTTAAACTTTTGAATATTTTCACATCAAGTTATCGTATAAATATTTCTTTTGATTTGGTGCCGAAATATGATATACTAGACAAGGAACCCACAGATCTCAACTCTAGAATCAACACTAGTAATATATATAATTTCAATTGTTATAGGGAATACACTTGGAAAAACTTCGCTTGCACACAAGTTGGGCGTAAGGTAGTTTCGATCAGAGATATCATTACGGACCAGAACGACCAGTTGGATTATCCAGACAGAGTTATTCAAATCGCGCTGGGGTTCAACCATCTAGTGATAGCGACGGTCAAGCAATGTTTCATACACAAATTGTCGTCATGGAACACGCCAGTAACGTTCGATTTGAAGGAAGGGACTATCAGCATGATCTTGTTGGCAGAAAGGTAATCGGAGGTTTAATTTGCTGTATTCATGTCTCGGAAAAAGGAGTATAGGACGCTGGAGACAGTGGGCGTTCGCTGGATTCAAAAGCCTCATTAACAGTCTGAGGAACGCAAATTAAAGAAGGACTGTATCCTCCAATGGATTTTTTAAACCTAATGGATAAATGGCTGATATTTCTAATGCAAAGGCTTTAGAGTATGTTGTGAAGAGTTGAGTAAAAAAGTGTAGTAACAATAATTCTTCTATAATTTACAATGAGGATACCAAAGTTTTTATAGCTGCTGTAATAGTGCATTTGTAAGCGACACTTGACATTTTAGCCTTGCTGGAAATCGATTGTGGCAGTTAAGCTGTGAAAAATGCCAAGCGGAAGCCATTTAAACGACGTCGCAACGTATTAGATAATTAACACATACACAGGTTTTAAAAAAAAAAAATTAATATTTGCGTTATTTCCCTTATTGTTTTTTCTTGATTTTTATTATTTTCTGTTTTTGTGTTTCTAAGTTAAATATAGTAACAATATTGTGCTTAAAAACTTAACAATTTAATTATTAAATTCAAATCGGTTTCAGAAGATGTCCATATTGTAGTCACGAAATAGTTATGTGCAATCTATGATTAACAATAACATACCTACATAGATATATGATTTCTCCAGGTGTCTGTGCATTGTTGAAAGAGCCGGTATATCAGTGTACAGCTACATGGGCCGACTCCTAGCCAGCCCGCGGTGCGGCTCCCGTCCGGAGACTCTTGGTCGATCAGCTGTCTCCCTTGGGCCCGATGCGCTTGCAGTAGTCGACCAGACCGATCGGAAATGTAAGAATAAATTTGTCATAACAATTAGGTACTAAATCTGATTTGAAGCCTTCTGTAGTCAGGAGTGTAGTAAAATTACTTTTTTTATCGCTCAGAGCAATTTTTATACTTGCATATAATATGGATGCAAATATCGAAAAATCTACCTATCGAAAAATATTTAAAATCAAAAATACCTGACTCAGCTTCCATTTCATTCGCATATTTTTTATCATAGCAATGTGTATATTTTTTTATTTCT
>DWPA01001842.1:0-17267 GCA_018251375.1 Calpodes ethlius
GAGGTACCACGCATGTCTTAAAGTATATACCGTCATACATTTTAATCGCGGATTGTTGCAAAGTAGACTAATAATAGCGTAATGACACTGGAATTCCGCAAAGTAGCGCCTGATACTTATTAACTATGATAATATTCTATTTCACTCGCGCACTAAAAGGCTTGTTTATGTGACAGCTGCATTATTGGACGAATATACGTATTCAGTTTATCTATTTTGTCTCTCTGCCATTCTCTTGTCTATTAAGGTTTGTCTTTGGTCATCAGCTATATTATTGTTTAGACTATCGTGTATCCAGGCAAATATTCGTAGACAATAAAATTATATTTGTGATATGTTTCAATGGATTATTTATTCATGCATTTTCTAGCAGTCAACCTTTAGGATGTACAGAGAGCAAATATACAATATGTAAATTCTAATATAATTTGTTTTATTGTAGAGATGATCTTACCCAGTTGAAGAAAGGAGAGGAAACGAAGAGCAAAACTTATGAGGCCCTGTGTATCAAGCTGACTCACTCTAAGTATGATGATGTAAGGAATTTTTGTTTATAGAACTGTTCGATTGTAGCACCACATAGCACACAGACACACTACACATACCTTGGATTCAAGGACACTATAATAATAAAACCATGGTCTAAAATGTTTAGCGCCATCTTAAGCCTCCTCTACATTACTCTTGAAGTTGGACGATGTTAGAATACGATAGTGTAGAGAGGCACTTCGGCTTCCCTTGTCAAACTTTACTTCGCCTCGGTCACCTCGACTCGACCACACATCTTAATTAAATACTACCTACATAATTTGGAGCACAGAGGGGGTCTCCAGTACAATATATTTATTCACTTCCCTAGGTACCTCCTGAATCACCCATCACAGTGACAGAAGACGATATTAGACGTATCAATGAGTACCGCAACACGGATGAGGGTGATCCCTGGAAGATCAAGATTACCCAGAAGACCCCCATAAGAGTTCTGCATCGACGTCCCCTCCTGACCAGAACTAGAGGAATCATTGAACTTGCAGCTTATAATGTGACAGGTAAGTTCTACCGTATTCACAAAACAATACTATGAGGTCTCACAGTGTCAGGTCTCAAAGAGACAATTGTTTGTGTTGATTAAGTATTGCTTCTTTCGCCTTTCCCGACACCCTAGCATGCTGACATGGGATTGGGTTGAGTTTTCTAAACAACCATAATATGACTGAAAATATGCCTGTTTCATCAAATCTGTTCAGGTAACCAGTACATAAATTGGCCATTTTTAAGGACTGGAGTGGATAAAAGTATCAGATCAATTATTAATTATTGCAGAACATCCTCAACTATTCCGATTGGTGGTAAAGACGACAGCGGGTACGTATGTAAAGGAGTGGGTTTGCAGCGAGCTGGGGCGCACTGGCCCAGGCCTGGCCACGCCGCTGCGGGCCCGCACCGACCTTGTCGCACTCGATGTGTCCGCCGTGCATTTACAATGGCCCCCCGTTATAGAGTCGATGGAGCAATAAAATATTTTGTTACAATTATTTGTTTTATTTCTGATTTTTGGTTTAATTGTTTTAGTTGAGACAATGTTACTATGAAAAGGAAATATACATATAGGTTGAATACGTTTCTTACGATTTTGAAAATCGAAGCGACACACTTATTCAAAACTATGTGACCGAATATTAACTATAAATCATTTATTCAGAGTGTTCACCAATGGTCCTTTCAAACATAATTATTGAAAATTTGAAGAAATGTGTTATGAATTATTCTTTTATTGATTGTATTATAGTAGGTTATCGGTCGTCAACGCTATTTTAATGTACTATATATTCAGTGGTTCTTCGTTACATGCGCTTTAAATAAAACTGTGAAATTTATTCCAACCATTTTAATTTATATTCCTTCATAAACTTTATGGTTTTGCAAAAATAAATACGAATTTATTTTACCGTGAAATTTAATGACTTCAATAGATACGTCACGTAATAATTTCGTAAGATTATTATGGAAGTGGCTCGAAGTTAGAACGGGTGGGAGTCCGTTACGACGAAGAATTTAGGCAGCAACAGTGGTAGCAGGAGCACCCGCAGCGGTGCTGTTACCGCCGGACCCTGTACCTGTTACCAAATATAAATATAATATCTAATTTTCGCACTGAATTAATTGCGTAAATTGTATTATACAAACAAGAAAATATAACAGTAGATACATAATCAATAACTATTTCGGTTAGTCTCAGAAATGGAGTGTGTTGTCACTGATATATTGTATTTAAATAGGGATAAGATTTAGCCTTTTATATTATAATCGATTTACAAGTCAAAACTTTAGGACTATATAATAGATTTATTGAAGCGAAACAATGGTGGTTACTAGTCTTTAATACGATAAAATCTACGTTGTATTCGGTTTCATGGTTTGTATACGGGCGTGCCCGATAAGTGTCAGCCCTATCCCAGGTTTACAATCATGAGCAGCAAGTAACACTGAGTGTTCGCTTAGCTATCCTCGGATAAGTTTGAAGCTAGTTGAATGCGCCTGAACACATATTGTCAGTATAAGTAGGTATTAAAAACGTGTCTTAATAAACTCTCTTTTAATTAGCTATTATTATCATATCTATGAAAATTGAAAATTTAATGATGGGTTTATAAATACTTTTTAATTTTTGTTAAAAGTTGTGCTAAGAAGTTTCTTTTGCTATTTCTCCTACGGCAAATCCTTTTCTGGTAACGTGGAATGCAGGAAAATATGACATGCGTATATTTATTGATTAAATGCCCATATTATTACATTAATTTCGTACGGTGTTAAAGGGATACCCAGTTTTCAACAATTTCACAATAAGCAGAGCTCACCTGTATTGGCTTCAGGTAGTCCCGTGGTAGCCTCGCCCTCTTGCTTAGTCACGTTCTGCGCTGCCGTTGTTAAAGTCGTTGTTTTGTTCATGGGTTTCCAAGGACTATAAACACAATCGAATTGTACTTATGATAAGTACCATAATTACAACCCATAGTTGTCCCACTGCTGGGCTCGAGTCTCCTGGCATGAGATGTGGGGTATAGGCCATAGGCCACCACGCTGGCCAAGTGCGGGTGTGCAGGTTTCCTCACGATGTTTTCCTTCACCGAGGCAAGTGATAATTAACTTGTAATACGCACATAACTTTTTTTTTTTAAAGTTAGATGTGCGTGCAGAGTTCGAACTCACGCCCCCACTTACGAAGAACCAACGTTCGAACCACTAGGCTATCACTGCCTTACATTATATTTACAATATTTGAAATATTTGTGAAGTTCTCTCAATTCTTTGTAACAATACTCGTTCCAATAAAACAGTCTATAGTCCTATTAGAGGTTTGTGACAGTTATCCACGTTGGGCACTGCAAGTTTGTTAGTTATCCTTATTATAAATAAACCGTGCAACAAGGAAACACTTCATATATTTAGTATATGCTTATGTAAACACATGACAGACTTGTTTTTATAATAAAAGTTATAACGCTTCGTTCACAGCTTGAGTTTAATCCAGCAGAATAAAATACTTTCCGTCAGTATTCTTTAACAACTTGCAGAATAAAAGGCAGTTCGTAGAAATGAGACTAGGGAATAGGAGAGTTGTAGGACGCTTTAGACTAGGATAGTGTATAGTTGAGACTGTTTAATAAAACAACGGCGTCATTTATTGATTTATGACAAGGTAGCATTATGGTATAACTAAATTGGTATACAGTCATTTACTAAGTATGAAATTATACTTTTGTAAGTTAAATATTATATCAAGTCCAAGGTTATTCTGTTTGGGTATGTCTCAATTAGTAATAAAACTGTATTCGAGCCATAGCTGTGGATTGAATATTTTTATGAAATTTTATCCCAAGGGGTTGTTAAGTAATAGATACAAAATACAGGCTAGGATATTTATCCTATAAATATACTTAATACAAATTTATTATTGACTTATTTTTATTTATCTAACCGACAGATCTATTTCTATTATTTCTGCTTTTGCGTTTTAACAACTGTATTATATGTAGGTTATCAGTTACTTATAAGAGGCGATTATTTATTCTCAAAGGTCGTATCTGTGACCAACTTCGAGTGAGAAAAAATTCTAACAATTACTAACTGGACAATTACACATTAACAACTTATATTAATAGGACTTTTTAACAACAGTCCTATTCCAGGTTTGTTACAGGTTGTCATGAGCGGCAGGGGATGCTGGTACTGCAAGCTTGTAGTTGTAGTTACCTCCAATAATCACAACCAATAATTGTCCCACTGCTGGGCTCGGGTCTTCTCACAAAGTATGAGGAGGAGGAGGTTTACAGGCCATAGTCCACCACCCTGACCAAATGCGGATTTGTGGACTTCACACAATTTCGAGAACATTATAGAGAAGCAAATGATAATTAACTTGTAATACGCATATAACTTTGTGAAAATTAGGGGTGCGTGCAGGATTTGAATTCACGCCCCTACGTTAAGGAAACCAACGTTCGAACCACTAGGCTATCACTGCTCGTTACCTCTAATAGAAGAAACCAAAATAGTTTGTTTGAACAGTGTTGTTAAGGGTGTACATCAATCAGAGCTGCTTCTAGGATAGACATTGGTACCATAAGTATGTATATAATTATAATAACCAATAATGAAAATATTTTTAATTAGACATTAAGGAATTCAGATTTTAATTTCATTGATTAAAAAGAATTTGTTGTAAGCACGTATTCGTCATTAAAATAAATTTATTATGAGATGTCATAACTGTATTAATAATACATTCAAAGAGAAATCTATAAGAAATTGATATGCCTTTTAAAATAAATAAAACACGACATTATACATACGCATGACGCCTTGACAGTTAATTACATAAGAAAACAATGGTTTATTAAATGATCATTGCTTTACTTTGGTAAAGCATAAAAATATGTACGCGTGCGGTAATTTCGTGTATTTGCGACGCCGAAACGCACACAAGAGTAGAAATGTGTTTTTTGACAAAGAGTGTTATATAATCGATTATCATAATGAAAATGAGAAAAGTATGTTTTTCCATATACAACATTTACATCTCACCAAAGTAGCCTAAAAAGGCTGTCTTGAAACAGTTACATATTACGTACGACTATTGCGGTTTTAAACATTACCATTCTATTGGTATAGACATAAGACGGAGTTTCGTATACAATCTCAAGACAATTATTTGCTTTTCCATTTTATATACAGAAGATTATTTATAGATTGTTCGACACGGTATTCGGAGCCAGCGATATATAGTTCTGTCTAATGCAATAACAAATTGTGTTGTATGTGACTAGTGTATTGTGTATTGTGCACGTTGATTTATGAACTGTAGTTCAATTTTAAAATACATTTAGGTTTATATTTATGGACGGTATTTCTTCAGGTAACGGAACTTGTGATTGGTTGGAGGATAAAAAGTATTCGCTTGGCTATCAGTTTGTGATATGAAATTGCTACGAAAATACACATCATATTTTATGATTCGATGTCTTGCGCCAGACGAAGGTTTAGCAGCTGTTGCACCAGAATTATCTTTTTATCTTGTCTTATTAACACTTCGTCTTATTAGTAATAAGACTTTAAAACTATATTCCCTCTTTCAATTCTATTAAAAACTGTTCTTAGATATCTACAGTCCACAGTATAATTAAATATAAATAAACATTAAATATTCTATAAAAAAGCAAGCATATGTTGTTCGATTGTACATACGTATACACATATATATATATATCTATATATTAGGTTGGGAGGCAGTTAAATTTATCTTAATTGTGAGATTGATAAAGGTTAAATGAAAATTATAAAAATTACAATAGTAAATTTTTGATTCCATATTAGGTATACTAAAAACATAACAATAATTCTTATACATGCACTTAAAAACATAAGTCTCCTTGACGTATTCGTTAAAATAAAATATTACTACTTATTTCGCATTAAATCTAATTGAATCACTTCACGTAATTCCAACTTTACATATGCATGATGTTACGAATCATTATCCGTCTTTCAGTTCCTATAGGTAAATTCGACAATCAGATGTTTTATACGTCCTTGATCCTAATGTCAAAGGCAATAATCATGCAGATCCTTTTGCTTACTTTTACAGTCCAAAGTTCTTTGGTATGCATTAAAAGAGTTGTTGGTTTGTCTCAGTGTAAGTTTCTGCTAGTCTCAGAAATGCCTCATCTTATTTGGATACATTTTGTGATGCATTGTAAACCAGGGTAAAGTTCATTATTAATTTTTTCAGTTCCCAAATAAGAAAGATATTTCAATTAATAAAATATCCGTCTAAGCGTATCAATTGAGTGTATATTTATCAGTGAACGAGATCCCAACGCGTACTTACAGAGTTCATAAAACCTTGAGTTCATTATCATTTAAAATTATAAATGAAAGTGAAAAAGGGTTTTTAAAATGTAAAGAACGCGACAGTGACAACAGCTTCTGTGTCGGAATCCATTCGTAAATGTATTAAAACCTTTTAGTACAGAACTTAGAATAGAATTTTCGTGTTTTATTTTATGCATTACTACCTTAACGGCTTGGCGATATTATTTATGTAGTTTTTAAGTGTTTGGAGTATTTAGTATAATATAACAACTAGAGCCTGCTCGACAATCTTAATTCGATGGTAATTCTATCGGCTAAAGGGTAAGCATTTTATTAAAAATGTTTAATGTTTTTTTTTAACATTTTACAATTCCTTTGTCGCAATGATAACTATCCCGAATCGCTATTCAAATGGGTTCGATTTCCTGCGATGCAAAAATTGGATTTTAAATTTTTGGTTCCGGTCAAGGTATGTGTGTTGTCTATGAGATTCACAACACAAGAAATCATACGGTGCGGTGTTAATAAAAATTGTTATTATTTAAAATATATATCACAAGATACTGCCCACGGTTTTGTCCACAATTTCGCGCGTGAAATAAGAATAGCAATAAAAAGGTTGTTGAATCCATTATTGGTTACCAGGCAACGCCTATGGCATTCTTCGTACTCCCAACTATATCCACACAATTAATCACACTATAAGGAAGCTCCGTTGCACCGCGAAAGAAGGACAAACAAACTTTCGCATTTACAATATTAGTATATATGTTTAAAATTAAGCTACTTGGTTCACATGACATAAACTTTATGTTCATCAAAATTAAGACTGGTACGTGCTTGCATTATACTTAGAAAGGTATACGAGGGCTTACACTTTACGTATTATTATATAGATTGTAGATGAAAGATTATTATATTCTAGTAAACGCCCTCGTCGAAAATACATGCCTGATTAAGAGTGTGGGTTGAGTACACTCGAAAAAAATATTGTAATAGAATACTGATAGTGTCATAAAATAAAATTTATTCATAACTAATAACACATTACTTCCAACATTAACTGATTGGTATTTCGTTTATTTATGCTTATATTAATCTGAATATTAGATGTTTAAAAATAGTATAGTTGTGTCTGGCAGACATAATTATGGAATGAGATAGATGGCCTGGTCGACAGTTATAAAAAGGTCGGTGTTTTGGAGGTCAGGGGTATTGCTTTTTTGTTAAGTGTACAAGTGAGAATAATGTGTGTTCAACAGTGTTATCATTCAGTACGCGTCCCAACAGTGATCTAATAATACATAAAATGTATGTCTTTTATTTGCGAACCGATCGAAATAAAACAAGCAGTAAAATTGACCCAAGCTTATTATTTTACATCGACGAAAATAGCTTTCTAATTAGTAAAGCGGATTTGAGATAAGTTGAAACAAACATCGGTCAATTATGATTTGATTATAAGTATACGTATGATAATGAAAATTATGTTTTTTTTCTAAAAAACGGTGAGTGCACGAGTAACTTACTTTGTAACTGTTTAACGTCGTGGATATTTATAACATTAGCATAATCGATTCGTTGCCGGCAAAAAAGCGAGTGGGCTGCTAAAGGCATTTCGATACTGCCATCAAAATTTTAGAAAAAAAAATCCTACAGGTGGTGAGTCGAAACACGGGTAATACCTTAATACCATGTTCAGTTTGCATCAGATTAAGTTAGGAAAATGGCTGGTAGTTATTTGCACAGGCCCTGGACAACAGACCTGTCAAAAAACTGTAATAATTTTTAAATATTTACTAAAAATTTTATTACTATATTTTCTTTAAATTTTCCTACTTCAGCGACGAATCCGTTTACAAATAAAATGAACCATTACTTTAAAAAACTATAAACACTACTACCTATAATCCTTACATAAGATACAGTCGTTTTTCATTCAAAAATGGCCATTATTGTACTTTTTTAGATTTTTATAGTTAATCTATAAAAAGCTAATTGATGGGCTCAGGTCTTCTCTCATAAAGATTTTGTTTATTTAGCAGACTAAGTTTGTATTGTCAAATCACACATGTCACTCCTTGCCGAGTGAGTTAGAACTCAGGTGTACAAGTTTCTTCCTAACGTACTTCTTCTCGGTATGAGGTGACTATTAACTTTCATTGCGCACGTAATTGAAAACTTTTTAATGCGCTATATTTTAAGTGCATATTGAATATATTTTATGACAGTAAGCCACTTACATTATAAGTGTTACGTAATTTACTAGTCACTTAATTTGATAATAGTGAACGGACGCTTATTGAATTAAGTGACTAGTTAATAATTCAATTACTAATGTGACACTAGTTGCGAGTGCAGAGTCGAATTTGTTCATATATACACATTGTCATGTAAAATACAGAGAGTAAAATTAATGTTTAGAAACATAGTCAAACAACGTATTGCATACCTATTTGGTATTTCCAAAATAATAGTACAATTTGAATATTCGTCACGAAATATCCGGCCATAAAAACAACCACGAATGCCTACTGCATTTCCTTTAATTGGTCACCAAGAATTTATCAACGATTTTCAAAGCAATCAAATGTTTAATTTGAGATTATGGGCCACTATAATCGTTGAGGTCACGTAAATAAAGGGGATATTCGCGTGCACTTTAACTTTCATCGCTTCCCCTTTATTTTACCGCGTCGTTAAGTCATAAACTGAGACCATAATATTTGCTATACAACTGATTTAGATTTAAAGTAATTGTCACAAAGTTTATAGTAACAGGTTTTTACCCAATGATTTATATCCCAGATAAGTTGTCGCAGTAAACGAAGATTAGATCAGTAATATCCTAGTGTTTAGTACGTTGGTTACTTCTGTGCATGGCATTATAAAGTCTAGACTGTTAGTACTACTATGTTAGACTAAAGTGAAGCTTAGAAATTTGTATGTATGTAATATGGGCTTTTTAATATTTACTATCCCTGACACGCACATAAATTGGGAAATGTGTTTTTTGTGACAATAGAAATGTATACCTAACTGTTAATTATATATAGCTAAAGTTAAATTTTACCAAAGTAGCCTTTAAAGGCTTTCTTGAAATAGTTACATATTACGTACGTCTATTGCGGTTTTAAGCGTTATTATTCAATTAGGAGAGGATTAATTAGCAACCCGCTAATCGATCTTGGGACTTGGGAATCCAGCGGTTTACCGCTGTCTTTTCCAGTGTATCATTCCACTAAGTAGCAGAATGACCAGATTATCTTCACATTAATTTATTTCACATTAGTTAACCTTGATTGGAACTATGTAACTTTTTCACCATTCATTCATTAACTTTCGCCGGTTTATTCTACACACTACATCTATAAATAAGTGTTTATTACAAATCCCAAAATACGTAACAGCATTCACTGCACGGCTTTGAGCTATCTATTGAAGCTAGTCGTGTACGAAAAATATACAAATTACCTCAGAGGATTTAATGAAACTAGTAAAACACTTCATTCATATTCTTTTAATGCGTATATTTTCTAAACCTTCAAAATCCTTCTATAAAGCCATTATAAAATGCAAAACAAAAATGTAATTTACGTACACTTACGTTCCTCATAGAAATTTAAAAACATTCTATATCCGCGAAACCGCTCTTTATGGCGAAGCACATATAAAACCGCTTTTGTAATAACTTCACATCCACACGTCAGCTTTGTGCGAACGTAAAATAAATCATATTTCCAAATAAAATCACATCACGAAAAGAAACGAATACGAACGTGTGACATGTTGGAAATCGCGAGAAATAAGTGTTTACGGGTTGAAAGGCAAGGTACAGGTAACTCTCGAGAGAACTTTTTACCTCTTACCTCGTTTTTACCTAAAGTGGTGGTTTAGTTGCGAAGTTTTTAGTGACGGCCATAGCCCGGGAAACTCGTGTCGATTTTGTCGACAATACTATTATTAGTGACGTAAGCGAAATAAGATTTACTTATAAAATATTTTAATGGAATATCCGTTGATACATATTTTGGCAACTAACAATTACTAGTACTTACTAAAAGGCGTAATTTACACTGGTAGTCCTAACTTTTATAGTCCCTTTACTAACGAACATTAATAAATCTTAACACCTTATACTAACAGGTCTTACTAATGTTTGAAGTTCATTACCGAGGGTGGCAGAGGAAGGTAGCACTGCAAGGTCATTTTGTTATCTGTATCCCAAAAAAATATATTTTACACTATACTCTTTCCTCTCCATATTACAAGAAGGAGTTCGGAATGCAGCAGCGTAGCAATTAAATTAAATTTGGATAGTTTTTATAAATGAACAAAGGAGAAAACTTTGTCCATAAATCAACTGTGTGTAGATGTAGGAAATGCTGAATAACTGATAATTAATAAATAATAATTATTAAAACAAATATATTTATGATTAATATGATAAAACTTAATTATAACAATACAATACACAATAATAATTATTAGTAATACATAAAATATATATTTATTCATAAATATATTATTCTAAGCGTACAAATACAGTCGAGAATAACCGGATCGTATTCTCTAAGGCACTCTCGAGCAGAAGAAAATTGCGACATTCCTCAATAAGTAGTTTTGTAGGGCGTATTATGACTAGAGCTTGGTTCGAACTGGTTTTAACCAGTTACATCCTAAATTGACATCCACTCTATTCATTCTTGGTGATCTGCAACTATGCAGTTGGTAGCTACACTCTGAATTTCAGCTTGACCAGTATGAGACAGGAATTTTTGTACTCGTACTTTGTAAAAGTTACATTTGAAAATGAGGAATGAGACTTCTTTATTTTCATTTTTTTTTCTCTCATTTCGAAGCCGTACTGTTAACTATAAACTTTAAGTTTTAAAGTTGTGTTCGGGATGTAATAAGACTTTTTATGTACTCTTTTTAATGCGCATTAAATATTATTTATTCGTGATAATTGAGTATATGACATTTCCCTCAATTCATTACCGAGCGAGGCGATAGAATGAGGCCTTTGTTTTACGTTTTTATATTATTTAACTGCTTCTTCAATTAAATCTAGTTAATTAACGTACTCAAGGTATACTGCTACATAAACAGTTAACATAATAATAGATTAAGTAACTAAAAACACGATTTTTTTGCAGCAGCAATTTGGATTCATCATCAATAACTGGTTTTCATTTAAGGACAACTCAAACGATCTACATTCGATCGAGTTGCATTCTTTTGTTTCAGAGTGCCTTTGATTACTCTGTGACTTCATGATCAGACTAGCATAGTGAAACCAATATATTATATTTTAATTAAATTCATATATATGAACAAAACTTCAGCTTAATCACAAATTGGAGGGTAGGTTAAATTTAAATTACAGACAGAGACTGACAGATGAAACTAATAAACATGTAAAAAGCTATTAATTTATCGCATCTTACTTGTTTGGTAAAGCGTCTGTGATAGTTCTAGTTTTGCAGACGTGTTTGAAAAATAATAACCACCATTACGAGACATACTTCCTCATTTATCAATTGACACTATATATGTATATTACATCCTAAATACAAACCTATGTATAAACATCACTTCTTTATAATATCAGTATACAGTAAATATATCTATAAACATATAAAGCTTGTGGTTACGACAAAAGCATATCTGTAATTTTCTTTTGTTATTGTTGGGTGAAGTTTTGATGGTGTAATATTTTCGCTTAAGGAAGTAAGTTTTCTTGTCTTGTTCAGCATAAAGGGTCCTTGGGACAAAAATAACACTTCAGGCAGCCTAGCTCCTGCCCCGCATGCTTTATGTGCCGCGTCAAGGGGTTGAATTTTCCCAAAACTCAACACTTTAGGGAACCCGTACAAGGGAACTCCATTACTTACCCACCCCCTCGTCTAGCTACAGTTTTTTAGGCGCAAAGGGACTTAACTCCTATAAATCATCGTGACGCTCAAATTGTTTATTACCTTCTTAAACGTTCTAGGATGTACATCGAATGATACCAATTAATTATAATTGAAAACTGCTGACTCCCCTTGTAGTATCGGGAAACCTGTCTTAGTACTTACAGTGGAAAAAATCGGGATTCTTTATACAAACGATCATATATATATGTAAGTGATCAAATATCAAGTTCTTACATAAAGGATATTTCTCGTACTCAACTGGCAAATTTTGAGTCCAGTGATCGTTAAGTGAAGTGAAAGAAAACAGAAAGGGGTTTACGATTTCTTATATATACTTTAGTATTTGTCGATTTGAGTTATATAAATTATGTTAACTCGGAGGCACTGGTAGCGGACGCAAACCTTGAATAATACCTGATAAACCATGTAGGTATACAACATATGATAAACAATGTATATTATGCAACATTCGATGGAGCTACTTCCATCCCTACGATTAAGTACCATAACTTATTCCATTGTTTAAAAAAAAGTATAAGAAGCTATAAAAATCTCAATATACGAATACCTAATTTAAAATCATTATACGTTAATATATCTATCTATCAGCCCTTAAAGATGCATTGCTGGACATAGGCTAATAATAACAATTTAATACAATATAATACATATAAAAACAAAGACTAAATCGTAGTAGTTATCAAATAATATTAGATAGAATCAGATTGGACAGACATCACATATTTAGGCACGAACCCCTATATTAAATTCAGACAACGTTGCAGTAACTCAATTCGCCTAAATTTAACCTGACGCGGGTAACGTCAATGAAGCCTATTTGATCTTTAACACGGGTCGAAACTGACTAACACGTTGCGATTGACTGACGTGTGTGTAAATAAATTATTTGACTCGATCCTGTACAGCACTTCAGTCCTTTCTATTGTACTTTTTAATTTTCTGTGATACATCTTCACAACCCTGCCAAATAAATCTTCCAATGTTCGGTTTAGGTCTTTTCACTGTGTAAAGAACACTGGCTATGCCATGCTAGCCGAATACGGATTAGCAAACTCTGTATAACTTTGGCAACACATTGAAAACATTAAGAAGAAATCACAGGCCTCGCAATATATTCCTTGACCGAAGCGAGTGATAATTAACTTGTAGGATACACCTAACTTTTCAAAAATCAAAAATCATAGATCCGTTTTGGATTTGAACTTAGACGTTCGTGTTTGGAAGAATAACGAACCAGTTAACATTTTGTGCAACGGCTGCTAAAGTTTTAAATTTTTTTCCCTCCATAAATGCTACTGGCATTACAGAAATCTTGTTTTAATGTACGGAATAATAAATCAACTTATCTCACAGCCGTATCGGTATGCGTGGAAAGCTTCCCGCATTCGTCCAGAATTTTCCCATTTCGAGGTATCGCCTTGAGTGTCAAGTCAAAAGCCACATTGATGCGGGTAAAACTTGGCGTGAATTCATAAACTTTTGACCGCATTTGAGATTTCAGTCTTGTTATTACGTTGTTTCCAGTTTGTAATTTCAATTAACTTGTCATTAACAAATGGTTTGAGTGTTATGTGAATGAAAAGAGTCAACTTTTGTAATAGAGTTTTTAGAGTTGCGTGCGCAAAATGTAGTTTCATCACGTCCTTTCATCCTTTCGTCTGTTCGTCTAACCACAGCATAGACAAAGCATATTCAATTGACAAAGTGAAAGAGAAGGTTAAACGTAAAAAATACATTTTAGAGTACATCCCGTACATGGGCTGGTTATTTCTTGTCTACTCCATTGTATTGCTGAATTGCTAGTTCAAAGATATAATGGGTTTAAGTAGACCAATTTTTGACCTATAGGTAATTAGTAGAAATCTTTGCAAAATTATAAGGTTCCCGTTCCCTTGTACCTTTATATATATTTATATTTTAATCTTGACTACTAAGAAAATGAAAAAAACAGGGGAATTTTAGGTTATTATCAATTTGAATTAAGTAATGAAGGAATTGTAAAATTATATAAAAAATTGCGGTAAATAATATAACAGTCCATACACTGGTTTATTACCGTAATACCATATACCATAACCATTTATTACCATAAACCATTATAAGTATATATTGGTATACCTATAATGGTAACACTTCTAGTTATTCACTGTATTGATGATCAAATAATACAAATATTACGTTTATAACAAACATATATTTTGTATTAGTTTTGGCAAAATAACGAATACTCCAAGTTAAACTCGTTAAGTGGTTTGAAATAGGTGTGGAAGTTGCTATGAAAACTACAAGTTTCAGAGTTATTAAATTTACATTTAATATGGTGAGCGAAGCGGTGGACAGCACTTGGTTATAAATTTAAATGTCCTGTCCTCCGACGGAAATCGTTCAACAAAACTATTAAGGAATTTGGACAGAAAATATAATGAAAGTTTTAATAACCACTTTTGATCTTTTGCGCTTTTAAAGTCCTTTATTTTATGCGTTGTATCCAGCATCTCAACTTATTAATAATTGTTTGTTGTTTTATTACTTTCATACAAACATACACACGTTGAAATCGTATGATATGTGGACGTAACAAAGCCATTTTGTTTTAATTAAACCTTAAGACATGGAAGTAAAATAAACTGTAGTAAATAAAAATATTGCAAATATAATTAAAGCTGGAAATAAATTGACATGCTAAGTAATATAAATCTATTTCTTATTATCTGTATATCTGTGTATCCTGGCCAGCATTGATTCTGGAATGCCTTTGATATTATCGAAGTGCATACGTGATGGTAGTCACTTACCATCATGTTATCATCATATGGATCTTCGTTGGTCACGGAGATAAATAAGCTAAATTTATACTAATGTTATAAATGCGAAATCGTGTCTGTTTGTTTTTTTTTATGTTTTTTTGTTTTTCTTTCATGGCCCAGCGGATTATCCTTTTAATATGTTTTTTTGTGTGGAGATAGTTGAGAAGATGCATAAGGATGTAGTTACAAAGCGTTGCCTGGCAACCAATGATCGAAAGTGATCCTAAGTGAAATATCAGTACATACTTGTCATAAAGATGCATAAAAGATTTTGAAAACAAATAGTAAAAGAATACAAAATAAAGATTACTTAAGATATATTATTATTATTTATATTAACTATAGTTATACATTCGTTAAGAAAAGTGTTACTGATCTTATCGAACGATACCTATATACATGAGATTTTATAGTTACCAAGAAAACATCTTCATGAGAAAATGTTGTTATGGATAATGCAATTTTCGGAAACCATGATTGATCCATGAACGTTCCAGACATACCGGTCGGGCCGCTGCAATACAATTCACGAGTGAATTAAGAGCCGACCTCGGCGATATTGGATTGGAATCCCGTGGCAGGTCGCTCTATGATTGGATGAGGATTTGGGATAACAAATGTTTTCAATGACATGGCATTAACAAACGGGCAATGCTGGATGGATTTATCTGTATGTATTTGTATTTGAAATGAAGCTTGGGATGTTATTTTAAATTAATAATATGATATTTAGTTATTATGATATTATGGTATTTAGTTTCTTTAGTTTATTTGAATTTCATTAAAGATATCGGTCAATCTCGGAGGTCAGTTTATGTATGTACAGTGTACTGCGTTATCCGGAAAGTTCGTGCCGATATTTTAGGGCAATTAAAACGAGTCATTCAAATATTGACGAAAGTAACAAATCTCAAGTTGAAGATGTATCTTTTAGAATATGTACAATTGTATATATGTCATTTGTTTTCAAAACTTGGGATATATTCAACCAGCTCTCATGCATTACCTAAAGTAAATTGGCACGAACTTTCCGGACAACCTATTACATTTTAAAATTTAGTAGGAGTACAAAGTATGGAGCTTTGTTATGTAAATTATCCTCATTGTTATATAGATTGGCTCTGGAATGATATCCAGTTACAAAATTAAGAGCAGGTATCCACGATATTGGATTGTAATCCCGTTGCAACCACTCGGCTATAGGACGAGGCTTTGGGAATCAAATCGACAAATTCGTTTACAAACTGAATTTGTGTCAGATTTTCGCATATCCACCAAAGTTTTTACTATCCATTGCGAGTTTGAAACTGTCACTAGGGTATATGTGACAGTTACGTCATTCGTTTTGTTGGGATAGCCGTGGATGTCTGCAGTTTTAGACTGTTTAAAAATAAGGCGATTCGGAGTTTGTTTTGATCAGCCGCGGCATTGACAACCTAACGTTTACTAACATTGGACAACAAGTCTTGTTAAAATTAATAACTGAAATAGCTATATTAAACTTGTTACAAACAACAGGGATATGTAGGTTTGATTTAGCGATAATTATAGGTTTTTTTATAGGACCAAGGAGGCTTTCCCTTTACTCGTATTGTTTGTTTACGGGCTTTGTAAAAACATAATAACTTATAATAGTTCTAACTACGTTAAATGTTCAGTATCGTTAGTTTAGTTCAATTTTAAATATCGAATATATAGTCTGTACATCGCGTTCAGTTCTTATATTATGCAAGAGACCCAATTTAACTTGTGACGTCAGAGAAACCCTCGCCTCGAAATGCGGTCAAATTGACCGTGAATGCGATAGTTTCAGTTTTAACTTAGTTATCTATCACGAATATTGTATGGACTTTGATAGAGGTTCTACGTCAATTTCGAATAATTTGTGGCTTTTCTCTGTTTGGCGTATCACGTCGAGAATCAAATTAACCTTTAGGGATAATATATAAAGCCAATTATTTAATACAAATAATTTAAGGAGTGATAATAATAATAATAATAGTTTTATTGGCAAAATTGTTTTTTTTTTTTTTAATACAATAAGTCAGTGCTTGACTAATATCCCACCCGATGGTAAGTGGCGATGTAGTCTATGATGTTGTGCGCACTAACTTATAAAGAGCCTATTCACTCTCCTTTTGAAGAC
>DWPA01001843.1:0-17265 GCA_018251375.1 Calpodes ethlius
CCTCAAATTTGACTGTTAAGGTAATGTAACCGGTCACCAACCTTCATTAACATCAGCAACTTCATCAATGAGCCGCCGTCCAAGAAACGAGAGAAGAATAATGAAAGTACTAGACCTTTCAGCTGGACTACAAAAAGGCAAGTTTCGGGGAAGAATAACATTAATAATGTAAGGAATAATAAATGGGTGTTAGTGACGTGTTATTTGTGTTGTCCATGCCGCCCGCGACACAGGGAATCATACTGCAAGGGTATGAGCGTGTTAGTGTTTGTTTTGTTTTTCAAAAAAATATTAATGACTTACCTCATGAAACAAGGAGGGGCTAATTCTTACGATAGCAAAGTCTGACTGCATACGATCAATCAGTATTTTTGTGCCAGTATTTTAGATTATTCCAATACAGTTATAAAGCACATTTAGGAATCGAATCAGACAAAAAATAATTATAAACTACTAAAATGTCTCCACTATGTCTCCACAATCCAGTGACATTAAAAACTAATATGTATCAAGATATATTTTAATAAACAAAATATAGTAATTAATTATTACTTTGGTGTTTCTTCATGTATGTACCAGTTTATCTATTCAACATGTTTTTATACAACAAAACAAAATTTTGTCGACCACTACACGTATCGTTCGAAACGGGAAATGCTAATGATATGGCGCGCAAATGTGTCATTAGGCTTCACTGACTAGTGACCACAGGATAAACAAGCATATACAGTGGAATGACGTACATATTTGCCGCCATTTATCGCCCAATAACTAACGTCATTTATCAAGATGAAACCGGATTATGTTTGGTATATCATACATTTTAAATTTCACCTTATAATTTATTCTGGCTGTTTTTTCGTAAATATAATGAAAATCTGGTTAACTATGCAATTAATTATGACAATTAACTATATAATTGTTGACACAATTAACAGAACCAAAGATTTTATCTAAGGTTATATAATAATTGTTTTTTATGATATGCTCTATCAGAAGCAGAAGACATCTTATCACAGGTATATGTAGTATATGTTTTAATATCAGCAATCATATGTATCATATTTTAATTGCAAGCAATAGTATATTTCCAATATTTGTCATTTAGCTAATAAATTTTACCATACTTTATACCATAGCTGCGGCAGTAAGAACTTGAAATATCTCATTCCAAAAATACAATCTCACAAATATACCATCCATAGCTGGATAAATTGTAAAAGCTACAATTATAACAAAAAATAATACTATAAAAATACCAGAAAAATAAACTTTATAAGCTTATTTAAGATGCTTTATGTCCAGTGTTCAATATCATTACCTAATTATAAACGAATACACGCTTAAATTCCCGCACTAAAATTGCCTGTGTCGCGAGTGGCGTGGACTCAAAGACAAGTATCATTTACTAGTCTTGTCTGTGTCATCAGCGACATATTTTAGTGTCTAGACTACACATGTTACCACATTATGTTCTTCCGAAATGTTATACACATGAACTATGCCCTACAAACATCCCCTGATATTAATATCATCAAGAATCGCGCCAACGGTTGCAATAACCCTAGAGATAGCAATATTGGAAACCGCCAAAATTATGATATCACAGTCCTAAACAAGTAACAGTTTGTGCAAACAACAGGAGGTACGGAATGGGTTGATCGTATTGAAACTCTTAGCAATCGCAATAACGATATCAGATTGTGGTACTCGGATACCTACGTCTGGCTACAGATTAAATTAATTGAAGTTTTTTGTGAAATTTTAGTGTGTTACGGAAAAATTATCTAAGTTACGTTCACATAGAGTAGTACGCTCTGTAACAACTTTTAATTACCATCGTGAACAAAAGTCTATATTAGTCAGGTTTTATAGTCAACAATTTTAGTATAACAATAGTATATCATTCGTAATTATTAGATATATCACAAAGTCGCAATTACGCACCGATGCCCATTACTAACGGTGAGTTACCATCACTTGTCCATGGTGTTCGTTTCAAAATATGTCTATGTGTAAGTAATCACGTCAAATAATATATTAGTTTTTCAAATAAATGTACGTATCTGTTTTTGTAAAGCGACGCTTAAATCGTATTTTTGCCCAACCTCGTAGACAACAAAAAGTATTTTTAGAGAATGTTACTTAAATTTATTTCAATGCAGTAACATAAAATTATTTTTATGTTGCGAAGCGCTCAGAGGAAATGCAGTTTGATTATTTATCGCAAAAAGTTATACTTTGTTACGGAATAATATAATTAGAACGTGGAATAACGCGTCGTTTAAATAGTTTGTTTTTAAGTAATTTGTTACTTTTATTATGAACGGGTGTTCAATGCAGTCAGCGTGGTTCAGAAATCTATCAATAGATGTCACTTACTACTTTCTGAATCACGCTGACAAGGTATCTTGTATATAGTATAAATAATGGTGTCAATTTTCATTAAATTGTCTTGAACTGGAATTTGAAGAAGTTTTATTTTATACATCATATTTTTGGGGCTTGCACAACGGGATAATTACATTAAAAAATGGTATTTCGATGCACCGACACACAAATTATATGTATATAGTCCATAGTTTATTATTTCATTAAAGATACTTTTTACATTTCATATTTCTTTTATTTAATTATATATACATTGTAGTCTAGTCTAGATTTTTTTAACCTTTCGAATTTTCTTACATGCTTAAGATTTCTTACAATTACAATTTGACCAAGGTTTTAAAAAAGTCTTTTGACACCACACGCTCATCTATTTTCAGGACGTTAAACGTTTTAGCTCTTATATTAAAATTACTAAATCGATTCTGATTGAAATAATATTCAATCTAATTAATCATTGTCTTACAAAGATTATGATATGAACTATTAGAAAAACCTAATTTTAATTAATAAATAACGCCTATAAATCTATTCCTCTGTCAGTTAGTCTTAATCCTAAACCTATTTTTATGTAAACCTAATGAGAGAACGGGTTTTTTATATTATTATTAGATGTTACCCACGGCTCCGCCTCCGTGGTTGAAAAAAACGGCAAAACAATTATCGATTCCTTTCTATTATTGGCTGCTAGGTAAAGATATGTTGATAAACACATGTTGATCTTCTCACAAATATGAGATGATTTTTCACGGCAGAAAGTGTGTATTTTTCACGGAAAAACGTAGCATATGATTCTCTTCATTTTCTCAACTACTTCCACAACAAAAACCACACCGTAACGTCGCTCCGATGAGCCGTGAAAGAAAGATAAACAAACAAAAAAAAACACATTATCACATTCGTAATATTAGTATGGACACAGTTAAAACAACTACAATTAAAAAGAGAAGTTTGTCGACAGTACAAAATCGGTTACAAGAACTATTCACAACAGCCACTCGCCGTCCCGAGCGGTGCTTTCGGCTAATAGACGTCTATTTGGGATTGCAATGACGTCTAAACACATTTACATGCAAAATAGACGTACAAACAGGCTCTAATGTTCGCGCTCGTTATTGTGAGTGTGTTGTGCATAATTTGGGTTTCCATCACATCAAATAATCTGTCTTTTTGGCGAGCATAGCAAGGAAGTTGAATAATTTCGTTGTGTTTATTGGAAACAACACATTTTCTAACTAAATGTATTTATAATTTGAAAGTTATAGATATTTCATAAAAAGATTAGGAATATGGAAGTTCCTTTTAATTTATATAGTTATAACATTTTTCATGTGATAGCGAATGAGCTTGCAGTACCTCCGTCTCCTGCGATTTACGACACCTTTAACACAATTCAAATTGGATTTTCAGAGAAACTGTAGTTAGTATATGTTAGCATTAGGTGTGAATTATAAGATCAGTTTATTATTGCGTTACTATGAGAACTGCGTATGCTAGAACTGTTAGGCCTGTCAGTACCTATTAGTAATCGGTCAGGTATTAATCATTAGTAATTTGTCGGTATCACTTACTGCTTACTGTACGTAATTATGTATCCATGAATAAGTGCGTAATGATCAAAAGAGACCGTACAGTAAATATGAACATTTTTACAAGTAAATTTACTTAGTAAAAAAAATAACTTAAATTCCGTGTAAAATGACACTTAAAAAATCTTTAACAGCTTAATTTAGACACCTCTTTACAAGTATTCAATATTATCACCTAATTATAAACGCTTATACGCTCATACCCCCGCACTAAAATTTCCCGTGTCGCGGATGACATAGCCACAAACCAATGAGATATCACAATCCTTGCGTTCAAACATTTTTCTGTCACATAAATGTCTATCCAGCCGGAAATCGAAGCTGAGGCGAATCGCTCCACGGGCGTAGTCACGGGATGATCATAAAATGTACATTGGTTTCCCGCTTGGACCTGACTAATAATACGGCCTTTTAACCCTACAATTTATACGACAATCTGACTGTAGCGGTTTACTTTTCAGTTCCGTGAAAGTTAAACCTTTCGCAGGGACGAGCCGCCGGGTGTCAAACCACAAATAGTTTCCTGTACCCAAGACCCTTATGGTAATTTAAGTGATTTTAGTCAAGGTTACAATAGGAGAAATTATTTAAATCACGTTTAGAGGTTGATAGCAAATTTAAACGGGATAAAAAAGCCTTTTTTACATTCCCGGTCGTGATTTTTATCTATATCAGTGCAATGTGTATTTAAAATAGAATCCCGTAAATGACGCTATAAAATAATATTGTCTCAATAAAAAATGTATCTTCTACTGACTACTTCTCCTGTAGCATGTATATTAAAATTAGGAATTATGCAGATTAGCATTCTCTTGAAGTCATCTTTTGAGTGCAATGCAAATTCTTCTTTGTGTGAATTACAGACTACGCCCGCGTTATCTATGAAAACGAAGGAAATAAAACGAGGGAGTTTTATATCTCTTGCATTTAATTTTGAACTACTAAAATGTTTTATGAACTACTTCAATCAACTAAGATTGTCTAATCGTCTGATAGATTTATATTAAACTTTACGAAGTAATTTTTTTGAGATTTAAATCTTACCTAAAACATTCTTTAATTTTATATATATGTTTGGTATTGGGTCGCAGGTGTAAAGAACATATTGAGTTCTAATGCTTTGGTATAAGTGTGTAAGCGTTTATTTATTCTTCAGGAAGAATGGCTTATGGAAAATCGCCAAGTATATATGACAAGCAGGGCAATGCCATGATGCCCTGATAAGATTTAACTCTAATAAATCAGAAAAGAGTGGCAGGTAGCGCCATCTTTTATCAAATTGTTGAATGTTCTTTTCAGAATTTGCCACAGGAAAAAATCTTACAAGACATACATTTGCGTTTATCTGTGCATTTGACATATTTACTGTTGTTGTCATGTCAAATATAAACGTCGTATCAATGAGTTATAATCTACTAATATTATAAACGAATGTAAACCGGTGTAGTTTTGTATTACAACAAACAATTTATTATCTAACGGCAAGCGTTCGAGTGTTTCAAAATGAATCAAACAGTTAATGTCGAACAGCTGAATTCAGCCCTTAGTTCACTAAGAACCCTTCGGTGTAGTGTGAGCCATGTCTTCGAGACATTGGCTAATGGATTACGTCCCGACCACGGAGAAGACGGAAAAGAGAAGTTCCTCCTCGAACTGCAGGAACTTTTAAATAACGTAAATATAAACCTGAGGGATTTAGAACAGACCGTGAATGGCTTACCGATACCCACAGCTCCTTTCAATCTTGGAAATACTACGTTTTTGAGCCAAGAAACTACGCAGGAACGCCAAGCGCTATACACTCAACTGGTTAATAGTTATAAGTGGACTGATAAAATACACGAATACAGCTCCTTCGCACATACACTTCTCAGTCAAAACTCGTTGAAACGTTCGTACATTAACTCCGGGAGTACAAAACGGCGAGGAAAACTGCAAAGTAACCACAACGTGGCCCCTGTGCAGGTCGACAACGTAATAAACAACATCGACAGATCGTACAACGATATGAAAATCACTATTTCTCGACCGTTCGCAAGTAACGCGGTTGTACAAATCAATCTCAGTCACGTGTTAAAAGCAGTAGTTGCATTCAAGGGTCTCTTGATGGAATGGGTTATGGTTAAAGGATACGGCGAGACTTTGGACCTGTGGACAGAGTCCAGACACTATGTATTCCGTAAGGTGACTGAGAACGCTCATGCAGCAATGCTACATTTTTACTCTCCAACGCTACCAGAGCTGGCTGTTAGGTCATTCATGACCTGGCTTCACAGCTACGTAAACCTCTTTAGCGAACCATGCAAACGTTGCGGTTGTCACCTACATATCACGTCTCTGCTGCCGCCGGCGTGGCGCGACTTCCGCACCCTTGAGCCATTTCACGATGAGTGTAAACAATAGTCTTTGTGGTATTGAAGGGGAAAGCTGGACACATAGATGATTTGTAAAGTTTATGTCTAGCTTTCCTCTTCAATATTAATCATTACCCCAAGACTAAGTGTGCTTTAGCAACATTATAGTGAAAGTGGAAGTGTATATACTGATGTTACAAGTATAATAAGGACTTTAGTTTGTACAACCGACCAGCAGCACTCATACTGAAGTGAATAGCAATGATATTAGATATGAGCATGAAAAGAAAATTGATTTGTCTAGACCCCATAGTGTATGTATTTAGTAGTCAGTATTAACTCACTGTTTTCTTGAAACTAAATGAGTTTAAATATTCCAATTTTCTGATTATTAATGATAAATGTAACATTTGTACATGACAACTGTAGTTTGTCAAGATTATCTTATTTTAATATGAGTAGTATTTGTATCATCATCTGTAATTTCTCCATGTCAGTGGATGAACAACTATTTCTTAGTTTATTTCACTGAGCTTAGTTCCTTTAGCATTATTTTATCTGGCGATGGGCATTAGGCTTTGTATTCCTCCAAGCTAGCTTAGGTTCACTTGGTTGACTAAACAACTTTGAAAGCATTATGATTGGAGGAACTCTTGTCACCATTATATCTAAATATTTTTATGGTCCCAAAACTTGCGAAATACATACATTATTAACTTAAAACTTTTACACAAGAATATTCAAAAAAATTGTATATTTATTTTGAAATTGTCACAGAAATTGTTACTTTTCAAATATTTAAATTTTGACGGCCCCATAGCCTAGTTGGTAGTGGCCCTGCCTGCGATTCGAGGGGTCCCAGGTTCAATTCCCGACCAAGGCAGATATTTATGTGACAGATAAATATTTGTTCTCGGGTCATGGGTGTCAGTGACATGTATTTGTGTTGTCCATGCCGCCCGCAACACCGACCTACTGCGGGTTATGAGTGTGTTAGTGTTTATTTTATTTTTTAATTTTGAGCTCACATTTGTCTAAACGAACTTTCATTGCTGTGGTAATTTTGATTACACAGGCAGGAGTAACTGGGAAGACATAATAAAATTGTATCTGTGAAACAACTTTATAATATCACTAAATGTTCTTTTGCATTGTAAAATTATTGTTAGTAATGGAATTATATAAACATTGTAAATATTAGGAAACTGTACACATTATCTACTGTAATTTTTAATGTTTCTATAATGGAAAAAAATACAACCAGTAATATTCAATTAGAACTTAATTTATTAAATAACAAATACACAACCTAATTCATTGCTACAGCATTATAAGAAAGGCTGACACATTGCCATGGTATGATCCACTCCACAACTGACATCCAATACGCTTGCACCAACCGCTACCTTCAACGGGAAATGTTGATCTTTCATGTGGCCGAGACCTAAGCAGCCTTGCCTGTTCCGACCCCACATGTACAAATCTCCCGTGCTGGTGATAGCTGCTAAATGGCCGACTCCACAAGCCACCTTCATCACCATACTCTCTGGATTAAACTCGTTCCGACCGAAGAGTGGTGGGGGTATCAGCTTAGGCTTCGCTGTGTGCTGGACGTTCGGCCCGAGACCCAGGAGACCGTAACCCCAGACGAAAGCGTCGCCATGTTCTGAAATTAGACGTCATAAATAAAATGTTCTCGAAGGATCTATAATTACTCTATATTAAATGGCACCTGAGCTAAACCCCCAGTACGTGTTTGAATACCAATAAACATGGGTAATGTCGCCAGATACCTTTCTTAGAAGATCACTGGGTTATACGACGACAAACAGGCAATATAGCTAAATATTTATGGTAACCATCGCCCAGGGGTATGAATTACTCATAGTAAAATACAATACCATCACTGATGTACGAATCTAGGCATAAATGAGTACGAAGAAACCTTCTACCTATTTCGCTATCCACAGTAAAGCTATATTCCTAGTACCTTAGTCATTATAATTAACAATGATAGCTTAATTAAACCGTAGAAATTCATTCTGGCTTAGGAGATTCGACATGCTTTTCACGTCGAGAAATATTAATCTTTTTTTAACCTTTTGCTTTGTTAAAGAAAAGACTTAACTAGTTAATTTTATATTTTGCGCCATAAAAACGAAATGGTACACTCACCATTGGCAATTAAGCAGAAGGAACCTCCAGAAGCGATATCGACGATCTTGCCGAGACCCCTCGTAAAGTTGAGGAGCGCGTACGACATGTTCACCTGGTCTTGCTTCGTGGCCATCGGAACCTGCCCGTACTCCGAATTACCCCAGCCGAAAAGCTCTCCCTTATCTGAAAATATATTGACCTTATACAACCTTTTACCCACATACATTAGAAATGAAAATAATATATTCCAATTCTGTATCCTATTAATTTGTAGTTCTATGTTTTTTTCTGGAGTATTCAACGCGACAAATCATTCAACGATAGTTGTAATACAAACCAAAAATTTTACTCAAGTATTTTTTTACAAACACTTAAACTGCACATAGGCAATTCCTACTGTGAGTGACTTTAAGACGCGGCAAGAAACTTCCAAGGTGATTTCTTGCTACCCACAACTTGGGGAATTACATTCACATGTTCTTTAAAGTGTTTAAACAATATTCATGAATAATTACGCCTTGTTATTACTTGTATTACTCTTCAACTAATTTAATTTAATTCAAATCCTGCTTAAAGTTACTGTTACAGTAAAATTATGTATTCTGACCATTTAAAGCCAGCACGCAGTCGACAGTAGAGGCGACCTTGACGATCTTCTCGCTGGTGATATCTCCCTTGACCGGGGCAGGCACTGCCTGGTTATCGTAGGAGCCGAGCCCGGTCTGTCCGTCGGCGCCCCAGCCGCACGCGAACACCTTGCCGGATTCTGTTACGAAGAGACTGCAAACGTTTGATTACTTGAAATTATCAACACCACATTTTTTATGTAAATGAAGTCACATAACAGTTTTGATTATTACTATACAGTAATACCCCGGACTTATGCGATGGGTTTGCATATAAATACATATAAAGTATGTGTAATTGGGAAAAATGTCTAAAATATTTATCTATCCGCCTTTGAAGTTTCACTACTAGACATAGTCCTTTCCTAATTTACGATAACTCAGACCAGTACTGAGTCTTTGGAAAAAATCGCGTAACTTCGAATTCGCGTAAAACGAGGTAGCGTAAGTCGGGGTATTACTGTATTGTATATAAAGTGATGAGCTCTGCAGGTGAACACGAATATAGTGCTACTACTATTCCACTGTATCTTATCTCTCGTCATTTTCATTACATAAAAATATTATTTGAAGTAATTTTGTAAGTATATTTAATATTTAGTGAGTAAAATCAATAAAAAAAATGGTGTAAGTTTAAAATCATCAAATGTAAGAAATCTCTACTTACGTATGATCTTGTCCGCAGCAAATATCAACAATATTATCCTTTCCAAGTCGTCTAATGTTGTGAGTGGCCATACTGCCTCTGTACTCTTCATTAGAATTTATCTTCCTGCCACACTGACCGTATGCATTATTGCCCAGTGTATAAACCCCTTCATTGTCTGTCAGAATTGCAGTGTGAGCTCGGCCTGCCGCTAATTTTGTTACCTGTGGATGTAAATTTCACAATCGGCTAAAGGTAAGATCAAGTATTAGTCTGCCATGCAGGCAAAAATGCAAGTAAAAAGCAATTTTCCATTTTCCAAAAGCTGAACTTACACCACCTTATGGAGAGAGGCTATTACAAGTCAGATTGTTATTTGGATTATAAGATGGCTCGGACCTGAGATTCATATGTGAATATAGTGGTTGTAAGTGCTATCTGTAACTACCAATAAGATAATCTTAATCTCAGTTTCTCACCACTTCTGGGATCACCTACAGTAGAGATTTGTTGAAACAAAGGCATAGTTTGACTTTCAAAAAGTGTTTGTAAAAACTTATTTCGAATACAACTTCATCTCATTCAATTTCTTTACAAAACTGTCTCACATAGTATTCTTAATAAAGAATTTGTACTATTTAATAATAACAGTCAAAGGATTTTATTTTTTTATATACTTAAACTTACTTTAGTCTCCAAAGATTTATAGGGGATGTACATTGGTGCAGGGCTAACTAACAACTCTAGTGGATGACCAAAGCGAGGGGCATGGTATCCAATTTGTGAGTCTGTGTTGATACCGGTGCCAAACACTTTGTGTTGCTCATCGGTTTTCACTGAAGCTACTGTAAATCCATAACCACATGCTATATTGGTCACCTGTAATTAATTTACAAATGTTTTATATCATTGTTTTTATTTCATCATCAAAAACATCATAGTTTTGAATCTACTTCTGTTTTGGAAATTTGCGTTATTAAAGAAGAAAAGAAATAAGGAAGATTATTACACGTACAAGTATTGTACATACAAGGTTTTTATTTCTTTTTCTAGATCATATCAAAGCTGTAGGCAAATAAAGAGGATATTAAACCATTTATTTATAAGCCCTAATTAATGATATTTAAATACTTTCAACATTTTACAAGTTCATTGTATGCATAGCATAAAATAAATTATTGACTTTGTCAAAAAAAATATTTATTTTTGCATTCAAAATAGTTACACTATCAGTCAGTAGCAGAAACCAACTTCAAAAAATTACACTGCTCTAAATCCTGATGTTTCATTATATCATTGCACAGCACAACATCAAGCAATATTTTAACAAATCATTAAATTAATAAACTGGCCTTGAAATTGCTTTCTTATGGGCATAATAGTAAATATAAAGAAAAGATTTTTTTAACACTAATTAATGCCTCCATTCTATAATTCTGCTTTAATGAAGAGCTTTGTACAAGACTATATAATATACTTACATCAAATCTCTCACAAAAGCTTGATCTCATGGGATGCCACACCAGCTTGAAGTTATGTCTATACTTCTTGTTACCTTTCTTCCCACGGGGCATGTGGATGCCCAGGGCTCCTGTCTCTGCTAAGCCCCAGACATAGACTCGCCGGTCTGTACTCTTGCTTAGAGGATATTGGAAAACTGGAATTGTAATAATCATATTTTATAGTTCATTCATTATAACTTATTTTAGTGCTTTGCAGCGAAAGGGACAGAAAGCTGCTGTTAGTAGTGTAAACTGTGTATATTGAGCAAAAGTGTCTATGAGAGGTTACTAGGGAGATAGAAATAGGTGGGAATATAATTTCTAATGGTTCAGAATGGAGAAGTTACATATAAAACTATTTGCTAGGAGCTTGCAGCATGGTGTTGGTGTCAGGGGAAAGGAGAAAGAAGAATCTCCTACTTCTATCCTGACTAATACCTAAACCTCCCACAGCCGTTGCATTAGATATAGTTTAACTATTACTGACCAATATCTGTACACTGAAGATTATTTTAGAAAAACTATTATTGGAAGAATTTTAGAATTTTGATATGTTTTCAGTAAAACTATTGAACAGCTATGTAATTAATTTTCACTTATGTATTTAATAAACTAGGGGTAAAATTCAGTACTTGTTTTATAGTTCAGAAGTAAAGAATATGTCAATGGTCATTAAGATATAGCTTTTCTGAAGCAAAGCTAGTAAGCTACAGTAAATATATATATTGACGTAACATTTCAAGTATTTAATAATTACTATAGTTTGACCCTAGCAGAGACTTGGAGGGAAGGAAGTAAGTTTCTTTAAATATCCGAAAAGTTTCCCATAACGAAGAAAGAATTATTATTAGCCTCTTTTCTTACAACCAACAGCTAAAGATAAACGTTAGTCCACTATTTGAATGCGGAAATAAATTGAATGTAGTACGATTACTTATTACTATAATTAGTTATGAGGGAATTTGTTAATCGCAAAGTATACTGGCAAGTCATATTTAAATACGGATATCAATGACAATTAATTAGCTCACTCGGTAATTGCTCCTCTTCATTCGTGTCCGGTATCTTCTTTTTCGTGGTCGCAGTCCGATTAATTAATATGCCGAGGGACCGTGGTTTCAGAAATGTTTTGATTGCATTCATGTTTTTAGAAAAGATATTCAGTGCCTATTTAATTTTACGAATACGAATCATTGAGTAATAGGTTAAAAAATATTTTCATTTTAATTTCAGTGTATGTTAGGTCACATTGATATTTTTAGATATCTAAAATTGTCTATTTTACAATGTCACACAATTCTTATGATCTAATTTTGTTTAATTGAATGGTTTAAAAAGTAATTTTGAATTCGAATCAAAATATAATTCAAGTGAAGTCACAAACTGACGTTACTGACACTAATACTCTTTGATATTGACAGCAGACAGGCACTTGACAGGGCTGACTAGTGTTGCAAAATAATATAAAATATCGATAGGCTGTATAAACTATCATTACCTCGAAGAAAAAGAAAAATATAATCAGAGTATCAATATAATTGAATGGCATATCGATATAACCGATATCATTGGAATCTTTAATATAATATATTTACTATGAATAGTTTTCTTTACTTTCATCTTTAGCTATATCAATAGTTAGCCTCCACTAGACCTGCAACCTTGTACAGATTATGTGGTAGGAGTGACAAGTGAGATTCAGTCAGGCTCAGTAAGAAAAAGTGAGAACTATGTATAATGTAACATTTGCTTGAAAGAAGCTTGTTCATAACCATGCTATTTTTATAGTTTTATTAAAGCTTGAAATTATTAAATTATAACAACCTTCCCAAAAATAGTTTCATTTCCATTTGATATTTTTTAAAATAAAAACTAACAATCATTTGACTTAAACTAAAAATAAATTATTAAAACTTTGAGACATAAAGTACATCACCGCCTCTTTTCATGTTGTTACACATTACAAAAAGTCCTCGTAATAGATATAAAATAATAAACAATATTATGCTTGACTCCAAATATATTATAAATTGAGAAGAAATAATAAAATACACTTCCAGTATATTATCAAGACACCAAAGAGACACCTCACAAGAGACTACTTAATCTTCGACAGTAAATTCGCGCGGAACTGTGTATTCTGAAATAGTGCTTTCACCAGGCTTCTGAGCTCTTCAGTGTTGAAATGAATGGCAAGAGGACCGTTGCCGTCATTCCAGCGATGTTCTATGTCTTTAAGAGAACCTTTCAGGACATAGATTAACTCTTGTAACTTTATCCAAGATTTAACTTGTGATTCCACATCAGCAGGGACCTGAAAGAATAAAAATGTGAAAAAACATATATTTGTACAGCAATAATAGGTTTTAGTATCATCCAAATATAATGCATAATAAAAAATATAATGCAGATAGTGAAATTTATATCCCGTACTCGCATACCTACGCTTCGGGAAAAATAAAGAGGTGTGTAAAATGAATCCTTCAAGATGGAATATAATAGTAAGCACTTAGAATCTGGTGGACGGTATGCTTCTATGCTTTTCGTTTAAAAAAACATTCTAAAAGTTACCAAAAACAATTGTGGTGCCTTCTGTACAACTAATGTGTACATGTCAGTGAGTTGCGTTGCCATCTCCATTGATATATCTTCGACTGTGCACACACGATGGATGAGCTCGTCGATAAACATGTTCGTAAGTGTTGCCATCAACCTAAAAAAAAAAATGTACTTTTTTATACTATAATATATGATTTTGAGGCAAGCTACATAAAATTTTGTTTAAATTTGGTGAATGACTCCATCTTATCCACCTTAAGTCCAAGCTATGCTCACCTTTTAGATATACGGAGTATAAATATTACACATTAGTTACACTAAATTTCATTAAACAAAATTTACTATTATGCAAGTAGGACACACCATACCTTGTAAATACATTCCCAGGAAAAACTCCAATCCACACATTCTTAAGCAATTGCAACTGCCTGAGGCATTGTCTAACGGCAGCTTCAGCGTTATCACCCAAGACATCCTTCACATCAATGCAATTCAAATCTAAAACCAAATAATAACATAATTATCACATCACAAAAAAGTTTCACATATAAAATTTACCATACCATAAATAATATATACAGCTTTATTCTTACCTGATGATCTTATATTATCTAGAATTTGTTTTCTCTGTTGTTGCATGTGGATAGTGAGATGCTTGTACCCGAGTTCTCTCATCTTCTGCACCAGGTCGACAAACCCAATGGCGTAATCTATCTCGGTCTCTCCCATTAGGTTCAGCCACTTATCCCCCAGGGTTAGTAAATTATGGGCGAGATACAAGCAATTGTTGTGGAAAAGAGCTGGAATACAAGTCCCACTTTTTACTGTCACATTAAACAACATTCTAAAACAAATGTCTTTGTGCCAATAGTGTAGAATTACATTTTAGGCTACTTTATAACATCAAACTGACCAACATATTGAGGAATCGTGTACAAGTAGTTCTCATGATGATAAGGAACGACTGCATCGTATAACTCGAAAATCAAGCGCACGGTCTTGTAGAGCTTTTTGCATACGACATCCGAACATTGGACAGCCTGTTCCATCACAACGTAGACCAAATCAAGAAGCTCCTGTGCCGATTTTGATATCATACACCTCGGGAAATAGAACAAGCTTTTAGGAATGGTTTTCTCCAAGACTTCAAGACCTTCTGTGGCATTTTCAATATCTGACACATCTAACCCTAAATCTGGGTGATCTGGAATACTTTCAACGCCGATCGACATTGTATTGCTCAAATCTTTTAACATTATCGTACGAGCGCTCTGCAGGAAATGCTCGCTAGCACGATCCGCAAACAATACATCCATATCATTAACATAATTTAGTATCGAGAAACTGTCATCATCTGGAAAGAAATTACTTTCTAGAAGAAAATTTTGGAATTCGGCAATTTGGGAAGTAACAATATCGTACTCCTGAAGATCGTTTAGGTTGTGGGGTATTGTGTCTTTTAAGCAATTTTCAACCAAATCCTCGCAAAAATCAAAACTTATTAAGTGCCCTATCATTGAAAATAAGTTAGAATTCTTCCCAAACTCAATATTCAGTCGCCGGGAGATAAATCTGAAAAATGTCTTTAATTGGAACATAACATTATTGAATTCGGGTTTAAAGTCACGTTTATAAGTAACATCCACTTTAACCTCCATGTTTGTGACAACTGTAACTACACAATCTTCATGAATTATATTTTTCAAAATTGCATTTAGAAGATATTGAGCAAAATGTGACACTTTCTCATGCAGTTTCTTGCTCTTTTCCAGTGCATTTAATACATCCACGACTATAGACGACTGTTCCAGAGGAAGCGATATAATAAACGTAGTCTTGCCAGTATTCGGCCCAAGATCAATATTGTAAGCTAACATTTGATTCCATTGTTGGTTAAGATCATCAAGTAAACAATCAAAAATTTCTTGTGCTGTTTTCTGAGTGTTACAATGAATATCCAAATCGTTTAAACTCTCAGTGGGCAACTTGAGAAATTGAAGCAATTCTGAAATGGCTTCAATTGATCTTGTATAACTACGGGCTTCTTTAGCATCTTCAAATTCCTTCAGGTATCTGCCGTACTGAATGACATCTACAATAATATCTAGAGCAAATCCGACATATTCTAACTCATGTGCTATTTGGTCATGATTTTCTATGGACTTGACAATGTCTGCCATAGTTTCTTGGTCAATCTCAACTTTGCATGAAGTCATTTCATCTAATAATGACTTGCTTTCGGCACATAATTCATTGCTCTCATTTAAAATGGATTGCACATCAATATTATTTTCTTGCAGATATGTTCTAGTGTCATTTTTTATGTTTTCTATCTCTTTAAGAACTAACGGTATTTTATCCGCTGGCTGCCAGGATGAATCGTTGTGGTTGATTATGCTACTTAGTATCTTATCAATCTCATAATCTGCCATTTTAATGTTTTCTTTTTGATCTATCCTTTTTGATTGTAGGGTCTGTTCTACTCTCGTGCCTCGACGGTTCGCTTCTATAGGAGCGTCGCTGGCTGTTACGCGAATTATGATAGTTGTTAGAGCTTAGAGTACTTCTAAGGGTGTTAACAAGAAATCGTTTGTTAGTTTTGGGTTGGGGTTTTGATTTAATCCAGCCGGAGGGTCCTTGCTGTTCTGCTCTGATAGCTCCTTGTACAGCTTCTTGGATGAGCTCATCCACTGCCAATCTATAAAAGATGACATTATGTGTGAATGAAAGAATTATATATCTTTGGCATAATAAAGATTATTTTGTTATTAATTAAGTACCAACTGAGAAAAATGCAATGTTACAAAGGTGCGGAGCAACTTTATGGGTCGGTGGCGTGAGAAGAAGAGGGATGGAAGGCAGTTCCCTGATATCCTTCCCCCATATAAAAAAGCATAGTTTAGAAGAAAAGTAACCCTAACCTCAAAATGTATCAAAAATGTCTAACCTCAAGAACTAAAACATGCAACATACAGCTGCTCTGTTCACACAAGTCATGTCATAATAACGTGACTGACACAGATGTCGGCGGAACCCCGCGGCGCGGAAACTATATTACGAAAATTATAACATTACTTGCATTGAATTTTATTTACAAAAGGCAATTTAATTTATTTCAATTAGTATACATTAATCAATTAAATATTAAATTTACTACATTCACGATAAAATCACACACAGTTATTCCAAAAAAAAATGTACTTTCTTAGCTACATTTTCAAAAATTTATTTTATTAATTCAAGCAAAGAAATTATCTTGCAAATTTGAAGCTAATAAGTGGATGATCTACAAAAATCCATGCTAGATATCAAGCCTCTGTATTTCATGAGATAAAAAGATTTGAAAAATATGATCCAGTTATAAGGGACAAAGGTATTAATTTGTATTAATTAATGGTTTCTCATGTGATGCCTTAGTACTTAACAGATGGATAAGTGATAATT